>JAYMSZ010000054.1:0-36448 GCA_036897665.1 Pelargonium citronellum
AACCACTTATGAAAAGCATCCCGGCACTCTAACACTTACGGTATCCTAGTAAGTCCGGCATTTTACATAGAATTACTATAACTTTAATTGAAAGTGATATACCGGGCATTTAACATACCCTGAAAAGAATTTGTTTGTTACCTCTTACAAGTCAAAATTCTTTCTTTTTACAAAGCGGATCCTTGTTTTGGTGCTGTTCAAATATATTAGTAAATGCATTTCCATACCAAGAGTAAGGCAAAGTTTTCTGTTGAGATATGCTAGGGGGAAAGGGTGAAGTAAAAAATTCTAGTTATTATAAGCGGGAGCTTTATCAAGGGAACACTTTTATTAACTATTAAAGTCCCCGGAGAAAGAGATTAAATAAAGACCTTCAAACAAAGGTATCCGCGCAGACCTTTATTTACTACATTTATGTAGAGTATCCCAAATTTAAGATAGAAAACAAAGAGGAATCCTAGTTTGAAATTTCTAGGTATTTACCAGAGCTCATTAGTAAAGTGCTTGTAGTAAAGAGGAACCTTATAATACATCTCTAATCCAAAGGTTACAAACAAGAGTATCAGAGGTAATTCAAGAGCTTGGCTAAAAACATGGGTAAGATAGTCGTAAGGAATTTAGCCCTACAAAGGTACCTCTTTCAGGGAACCGGCAGTGACGAGAACTACTTTTAAAAACAAGGAATAAGGGCTCTCGGCATAGAAGTTTATGCAATTAAAAATATTATACAGCAGTTTAAATGCACTATAATAAAAGGGGTCAGGGTCTATGCCCTGTTAGCTTAGAGACATATATAAGTATCTTACCTATTAATTTTATATTCATCCTATGAAAAGCTTATGCAGTTGTTTAGTCCTTACTTAGAGTCCAAAAAGGTGGGCCCCTTTTAAATTTGCAAGTAGATCCAGACGTAGACAAAGATATAAAAACTTAGACTAAAGCTGCAAGCGTAGAAATTTGAAATTCCTAAAATCAAGGAAGTTCAGATTTTTTTTTAGTATATTTTTCTTTGTGTGCATTGTCAATCTCTTAGAACGTTAAGAGTGTATAAGAATACGAAAACTTATCAAGATCATGGAATGGTTCTCACTGTCGAACCCTTGGAAATTGATAAAAATGCTCCTACCCTACAGGATTTGGAATCTGTGTTCTACCGAAAGTTAAAATAGATAGAATGTATTTTGTTTATTAAGAAATTCGGCTTACTGAAGTACTAGTATATTAGACAAAACGAATAGTCCTGCTATGCCCTACTAAACTTATGGACGAAACTTTTATAGAGGTTTGTTATTAATCTCTTACCAGTCTTTTTTTTAGACGAGGCCACTTTGGTCAAATGAGAAAGACCTTTATTTATATCAAAGAGTGTGCCCGGATAAGTCCTTTTATTATCCTAATCTATATGAAATCTGTACTATACTCCGATAATTTGGAGCTGTCCAAAAGATAATATTTAATCATACAGTTTATAAGAGCCGGTCTCTTAGAGATACTCTATTCTTATCTTACTAAATTGTAAAGGAGAAACAAATGAACCCTGAACCCCTTAATTTTTAAGAGAAGTTTAGCCATCTATAAATAAAGACGTATTCCATCCATTTTAATTTATTTATATTTTTGAATTAATTATTCTTGCCGAAATAGAGTAGTACATTAAGGTTTCGTTCGGGAGGCCCTTCGCCGGTAGTATTTTACTTTTTTTATTATCTCCTAAATGAGAAAAGATTTGTGATGAAAGAAGGGCATAGGGGGCTCAACTTAAAAACGCTGAGTATATAGTCTAAACTCTAGTTTCTCAGAGTCATTATTAGCTTCTTAAATAAATTTGCTAAGATTAACATAAAGTTAATACTTACGCAATTAAATCCTTAAGAGTTACTGTTTATTAGCTTTTCCCCCTGGTTTCAGGGGTGTACCTTTCAAAATACTCGAAAGGGGAAGTCTAAATATAAAACCACTTGAGTTTAATAGGATGCCTCATTTAGATTAGATGAAATAATTTTCAATTAACTTTATTTCTCTGACATATTTTAGAAGTGGTACTAGGGATTGGTGTAGTCAAATAAGGCCTATTAAGGAATATTTGTTACTTGACAATAAAACGAAGTAAAAAGACAAACAGAGGAATTATAAAAGCGGTGGTTAGTCTGCTATTAAAGTAAAAATAGAACGGCATTCTTGTGGTTTGGTTGTATAGCAGCTCTTTTACGGGGTGTTTTCTCGATCTTTTTCATAATCTTGGAAACTTTATAGCTTATCCTTAAATTTTATTCGAGTCAAATAGAAAAGGTAGTGCTAGCTAGCAAGGTACACGTATATAAGACAAGTCAGCGTAAACAAATTCTTTTTGTCTAAAAAGTGAATTTCAGAACTTTAAGAAAACTTGTTATTTACTATCTGGCCTAACATCCTTATCGGAATCCACAATACTTTACTATAAAAATACCCTCGCTAAACTATGTATATTGATACAACTGTTAAGGCCCAGAATGGATAGATTTGCCCTTAAAAACTTTCTTAGTTCGTTTAATTCCTTTTTTTTATAAAAGTTTTTGTTAATTTAGTTTTATTTAATTGAACAAAGTTCTATATGAGATTAGTGCGACTGTATTAAACAGTTAAGGATTTCTTGTTAAATTTTAGTTAATTATACGCTATATCTCATATACATGCAGAGACAGAGCTAATACCCTTGAGTGCCGGTATAATACCAATTTTGAAGTATATACGAATAAAAAGAAAAGAATTTCCATTTTACTTTTACTTAAGAAAGTTAAAGCTGGACTCTCTTTATTTCGAAAACGGTGGACAATTCAATACACATAACAAAAAAAGACATATACAAGGATTCTGTAAAATATTCCAATTGTAGAACTTAGACATCATAAATTTGTAAAATTGGAATTTTAAAAAGTACGAGAAGCACTAACCAAGAAATTTGTATAAATAAGCCTGAAGCACCTTTGGGGCTCCTAAAAGAAATAAGACCTTCCTTGTAAAATACATAAAAAAAGTTCTTACTATTTGTGACTTTTAGCTATGCGAGGACCCCTTGATAAAATATTAATTCCTTATATTTCCGTTCAAGAATCTATCCATTAAATGAAATAGCAAACTACTTTAGATATAAACCCTAAGAAAAAGAAACTGACAAGCAGGAATTCCTATAAGATAAGGGATAGAGTAAGACGGAAGAGTCTCCCTTAATTCTAGTAATTTGGTTCCTATATCTTGTAGGGACTGACAGGACTCGAACCCACAACTTACGCCTTGATACGGGAAGTGCTCTAACCGATTGAACTACAATCCCAGCCTAATAAGGAGATTTTCTTACTCTTTTTGTTCAGAAGAATCTAAAACACAAGGGATATTTGCCTAGAAAAATCTGGTAACTTTTCTAATTAGATTAGAGTCAAGGAGCTCCACCAAGAGATCTCTCTGAAAAGTTTGGGTAATACCTCTAGGTATTAAGATTAAGGGATAGATACTAAGAAAGGTATGAATAAGAGGTTATATACAACAAATTTCTGAGCCACTGGTTAGAAGAAATTTAGTAAAAGAGCCCTCAGTCTATCAGTCTAGTTAAAAGGTTTTGTTTTCTTGGTACCACTTCCGGGGTTTTGCTATTAAGTAGGTAGGGTTACAAAAGGACTCCTCAGATTGCCTATATTCAAAAAGTTTTCTTTGGAATAGTTTAGTAACATATAAATCTCGTAATGATAAGGAAACTTAATCGACAGGAAAGTACTATCATGTTTTTTGTTCAACCCTATTACATATCCTAAAAGCCTTATATAAGGGAGTAAGTAATATACACCTTTTTATTATTCTAGACAAGCAAGGTGAAAAGTTTTAACTTAACTGGCAAGCAGCAGCCTGTTTATTTGCCATCCTTAGCAAAATTGTTGGACTTTAAGCTAGCCTATAAACAAAAGTTTCTCCATTTGTTTGAAATATAGGATATCACACAATAGCATCGTTGATGAACATAAAGGGGAGAAAAGCATAGCTTTGAAGTTAAAGAACAGAACATAAAAAGATTCTCACGTGCAAAGAATAAACTTTACTCATTTTATGAGAATCTCTACTACAGGGGGTATTCCCTTGCTGAGTTTACTTATCTATTACATTCCTGATCAAAGTCTTAAGTTTAAGAATGGTTAGGCGCAAGTTTTATCCTATATAATCAAGTTACAATTCGCTTAACTAAGGCATACTTTCCAAAAAGAGTACTGCGTATTTCCCTTTTTGTAAAACTCCCGGAGGGACTTGAGATATAGAGCTTCCTAGGGGTAAGGGGCAGCCGATCCTTTCAAGGAGAAGCTTTTTAAAGGTATATTGAGAACAAAAAGCTGGACTATAAATTAAAATAAGAAACTCCCTGGTTTAGTAAATTATATGAATTTAGGTTTTATGGGATTTTAGGATATACTTTGGTTAGTTAATTTCCTTTCTTAATATTTGTAAAAGACTTCCCTGAGGCTATCTATGAGATTCAGTTTATGATACTAAGTTTAACAAATACCTTTTTCTATAGGAAACTCTATTTTTTTCTATTATAACTAGTAGTAAACCCTTAACAATAAGGAAATCTTGAAAGTACGAAATTAGGAAATACATACTTATTAATTAGAAGTCCTGCTATGAACGAGGTTTTTTAGTAACCAATATAGTAAATTACCTTAAACTTAAATAGAAAGGTTTAAGAGTGTAAAGGCACAAAATACGTCTCTAAGGTTATATAAAAGTATAATATATATATATATTTTTTTTAGCAATAATGCTAGTTTATTAGGACAAGGATAATTACAAAAGTACTGTACTTTAAAATGAGAAATTCTATATTAGTAAAGAAAGCCTATTAACTAGACTTGCGTGGAAAAAAGTAAGTACGAAGCTCAGTTACATTATGAGTCAGTTCGTAGGGGAGTCACTAGGAGTTCACAAATAGAACATAAAAACTTTTAAAATGAACCCAACCCGCCGAGTCCCTCACAATAGTTGTAGGTATAGTTATATGTCAAGGATTCGAGTCGAATCAGCATAGGTTTAAAACCTCAAAATTGAAATAGCAATGCTTTAAGTTTTTGCCTCACTAGTATATCTATAATTAAATATTTAAAAAGACCTTACAAAAGAGATCCGGAAAAAGAGTCAAATTAAAGAGATACTCCAGTTATAAATTATACAGCGAAGAAAGCATTTTCCTTATTTATCCCATTCCATCCCATACATTGGCAGAATTTACTTAAAATATTCCGTTGGTATTCATTGTAATTTTACAGAGGCCTAATGAACTCCCCCCAACATTAGGAATTAGAAAGAAAAGCGAGTCTATATATATAGCCAAGTGCTACTCGTGGGGTTTTAACTCTAGTAAAGTAAGGGACGTTTTTACTTGTGCATTTGTCAAACATATTTCCTTTTTGAAAGTATTGACTTAAAATAGAATATCTAATAAGAAGAGTTACTCCTGTAGTATATACTCTGGGAGTTGAACTCATGTGTTTTCTTAGTAGCTGTGTGGTATTATAAAGTAAAGGAATGTAGAAATACTCAATATACTGTCTTAGAATTCCCTCCCTTAGAAAGCCAGGAACAGATAGATTAAGTAACTCTAGGTATTTCTAAGTAAGAACTCCTATTTAGTTAAGGCAAACCTACATTTTAAGTTTAGATATGAATGTTTTTTTATAAACGAGTACTTTCCGGTTAAAGAGGATCTATTTCCCAATTTTTTGGATCCGGTACCCTCTGTTTTATTAGCGAATCCTGGTATTTAGCTTGATATCAAATGCATAATCGAATCTTTAAAACTTGGGGGACGCTAGTTGTATATTATATGATATGGGCCCCTACAAACCTAAGTCAGCAAAGGTTGCGGAGAAAAGGTTTCCTTTTTTTTAGTCCTTAAACTGGCATCGTTTATTATACTGAATATGGCTTTTATGATCCCTATCAGACATTACTCAGATTCAAAAAATGCTGCTATTTAGAAAACATAGAACCTAAACCCCGTATGTATCAAGTTCGAGACTTGTTGTTTTCAGATATGAGTGCTGGTCCGTCTTTTAAATTATCCTTGAAAAGCTCCTCTCGTACTATTTAACAACTATTTTACTTTTTTGTGGATATACAATAACCGTTATTAGAGTATATCTAAGATGTTATAAGACTAAAAAAGAGTCAATACTACGTCAAGCTAAGCTATACAAGAACTTATTACGCTCTAAATTCTTAAAAGTTTCAGCTTTTGAACCCTACCCTACCAAATTTTTATGTCCTTCAGTAATATTTTTTTATTTTCCTTAGTTTATAATTGCCAAGTATTTTAAGTATTATATTAGTTCGGGCTCTTAGTAATTGGGTGTGGACAGGCCCCAACCAACAGAGACTCGCGGTTATATACTTGGAATTTATATAAAAAGAATGCACAAATTAGTCCTTGATTCTAGGTGTTTTTTATTGAAATTCTAAAAGCGTTTTGGATAAGTTAATGAGAGTTTATAACGTAAGTAAATTTTAGAGTATTCTTGCTCCAAGTAAGGCATATCCTTTTTATTATTCAAGACTGAAGAAATTCGTTCAATAATAAAAGCTGGGCCCATCGGCCTGCTTAGTCTCCACTACTATTAATTTCGATATCATTTTCAAGGCACATAAGGTTCCTAAGTCGACGCTTCGGCTAAAAATTTGGGATAATTAAAAAGAGAAGATTCTCTTTGGTTGTGTTCGAAAAATATTTCTTATACACTCAGTACTTTCCTAGTAAATGTAATGGACCCTCTGAGGTTTGTTCCACTTCGATTTACACGGTATTTATTTCTAGGAGATTTAACTATCAGATCAAGAGGTTAAAGCGCCTGAATGTCCTGGAATTCCATATTATGACTTGTTATTTATACCAAACACACGACAGAAAACTTGCCCTTTTCTAGGAAAGCCAAAAAACATCTACATAGTTTTTAGTCTTAGGTCAATCTGACCCTCTTTCTTACTTTTCAGTTTCCAAGGAGGTATATAACCCGTTGTTTACTATATTTTAACCGCTATTGAATCGCCTAGAAAAGCAATCCTACATTTAGAATTCTTTTACTCTCTTAAGCTGGATTCCCTTAATGGACTCGAACCCATACATCACGGTCAAGCTCATCCTTGCTCTATCTACCGATTTCTTCTAAAACCGATCACTTATAAATAAGCCTTTTACTGTATTTAAGACGAGTATTCAGGATGCTCGAATAAGTCTTTGTATTTAAGTGATTCTAATGATGAAGGAAAGAAAATGAAACACAGAAAGAAGAAACGAGATCTTAACAAGTACAGAGCCGAGCAATTTCGGGGCGTAATTACATTACCTTGCCGCAGAGTTTGACAACTCCCCGGGAAAATGCTACCTGGCAAGTCTCATTTTGAGATCATATGAGTTTCCAAATGTCTGTCATCTTAAAACAAGAAATGACAAAGACACATTAAAAAGAAAAGAAGTGGGGCTTTTCAGAAGGTAAATCAGCCCTTTACCAGAAAAATAAAATTACTTTGGCTTCACTTTCAACTAGAAATACGATAACCACTCCCAAATTGAATTATCAAAAAACTGGAAACAAGGGAACGCACGAGCAACCCTTATATAAACTGTAAGCTACTTCCTACGCAGTATCCTGATAGGCCATCTTCTATTGAGTCTTTTGCGCTATACTTTTCTTCGTAGCTATAACTGTCTTAGCAGTCTTAAAAGCGCTACCCGCTCCTTTAATGAAATGATCTAAATCCCGTTCCTTGCGGTGGCTTTAGGTCTTCTCATGGTGTAGGTACTTATTTTGTATTACTTTTATAAACAAGGTGTATAAGATAAGAAAGATTATACTATTAGAGTTGATAACGCCAAGCGCTTCCTATATAAGTCAAGTGTAGAAATGAATTACGTGTGGGTAGCTTTCCTTAAATAATATGGTTACCTAACCAACAAACGAGGAACTTGGTAATCTCCTTCTGAGTTTACTCAATATAGTAAAGGGGAAAACACTAATTGACTTCGTTTCTAAATGAGGGGAAGGGTAACCCATATGTGAGGACTGCTTTATCTTGACGTGATTAAAGGAATTATGGTAGGAAAGGCTACTTACTATATGCACATGGACTAAAAGGACTTTTTTTTACATTTATAGTTCATTTTTGTTGATACGAATAAAATCGTGGGCTATTACCCTTACCACAAGTTGCATACGTATTAGTTTTACTACCATTTGATATTCAATGTTATATTGTTTGGTGTATATAAAAGGAAATTCCTCAAGACAAGAGGAGCTTATTGATGTCATAACTTTGAGGTACTTTTAGGTAGCTCCTTATGTTCTCATTCTTGGACAACCTCATAATTATCTTAATTACCTTATTACAAATTATACTTATTAGAGTTAGAGATCCATAAGAGTAATACAAAAAACTAACATCCAAAAACGGCATACTTTATTATATCAACAGACCCCGATAATACATAAGTACCAAGACAAACCAATTTATTGCTCGATGAGGAACTAATACCTGTTCAGTATCGGGAAAATAGCGGAGGAATCCGGATAACAAAACATAAGGAAATTCGAGGTAATTTTATAAATATAGTAAATCATACACGAGGCGGTATTGTATTGCATTATAGCTCAAGTAAAAGGCCTTAGAATTCCTTTTAAATTACTTACAATTGTTGGACTCGTCCCTTATAAAATAGAAAACTGGAAATAGGTGTTTCGTTATAAGTAAACACTTTCGAGGATTTCAGGTATCCAGACCAAAAAGAGCTCCTTTCTTATTCAAATAAGGGGGATTTGGTATCAATACAATAAATAACTAAGAGAATAAGTAGTACTTTATGAACACTCAGTTAGAAGGAAACCCTTCTGTATAAGCATTAGAATTCAATTACTAAACGGAAGCTTTAATAGATATTTCTCCATAAGTTTCATTCAGGGTATTCCTTATTATCACAAAGGGAATCAACCTTGAATAACTAGTAGTTAGAAACCAGAGGCTTATGTACAATGTTTATGGGACCCAAAAGGAGTCCACTAGGAAGAGAAAAACTTTATATTACTTAATTCGCATCTATACTTGGTATATAACCAGGAGCCCCTTTAATCTTTTTAGGTTCGTTTATACCTTATAAATCTTGGTTAATTAATATGCTACGACAAGTAAATTTAGTGCTTCTCCTTTTTGATTTGAAAGAAGCCCTTTATCCCCTTACTGTTTAAGACGAAGTCCAAGGAATTAAAATTTATAACTTTAGCAAGCTTTGCTGCTATAACCGGATCAATCGCAAAATGCTTTTCTTTTTTATTTTTTCAGGGTTTATTGGACTTCAAAAGGCAAAACGAGAGCCTTTCCCTTGCATTTTATTCTTGTCAGAGCCCTTTACTTTTTATGGAATTAGATGCGAAAAGTTCTCTTAAAAACTTAGTAATTTCTGGATTGGATAACTTTCTAACTTTATACACGTTATGGCATTAGGATTCTGTTGCACCTTAAGATAAAATATGTCGATAGTACATATAGTTAATACCTGTCCTTTGCCTATGCACTATAATGCTGCTTCCCTAATGGAGAATAAGGTTAGTCAGGATATTTTTTATAAAAAATATTATTTTATTTGTAAAGCATACTCTTTTTTTAAAACTAAACTAGGCTTAGAGCATTTATTTCGATCTCCATTAAAGTATAGAAATTTCAAGTTCAATTTATATTAGTCGTTTCGAAGTGTATATTTGAAGTTACTTGACTTCGTATCAGCAATGGTTAAGTATGAATTTCAGATATAAGTTTTAAAAACCTTACTAAAAAAGCTTTCAATTACACTTTCAGAAAACCTTTTCTATTTTATAGGAAGCAGATTTAAGCAATTATAGTAAACAAATAAACCTCCCCTTATATTATAACTACTTACTACCTACGGGCTACTCTATTTTTTGATATTATATGGATCAAAGATTTGTACCATCTAGCTTTCTTCTCGGGATGGTATCTGCTTACAAGAGATATTAGCTTCACAAAACATAAGTAAACCTTAGATTAGGGTTTCTAATCCCGTAGTCTCTATAATTCATAGCAAGTCTCAGACTCAAAATGTCTGTAAGCTCATTAAAGTAATTAAAATTACCTCGCATTCAACCATAAAAGAATTCTATCTTTTTTCTTAGATCTATGGCTTGAGTGATAAGATTACAAATAAGTTAGCAGCTTTGCTAGTAGCAGCCGAGTATTGCTGAAATTAGAGTAACTTCATACGCGGCAGGGACCCCTCTTGTACGTAAAATTTATGCGGAATGTTTCATTTTGCTTCTTACTGGGGGATCTATTCCTTAAAAAGTCCCTCGGTTTTGACAAGATTAGAGTCATATACTAAGTAAGCAAGAGAATATCTGAATATTGATACAGAATTAACCAAAATCAATTTCCTCTTATGAAAAATATAAGTTAGCCTTATAGCCTAAGCAATTATAAAAATTTATGCAAGGAAATCAAAGTAAGAGTCCCAAAACGGTTTAGAATTCTTGGTATACTAAGGGTTCTACCTAACTGCAGTCTCGAGCTTATAAATAGATATATATAGTAAACGAAAGTGAGTCCAAACTAAGGCAGAGCATTTTATTTATCCATTCTTGGGATATCTCAGGATTTTACTAAATTTAGTAGTCCTGCGAAAAAGCAGTTGGTAATGCTAAATCAAAGAAATAGGAGACTCTGCCGGAGCTTAAATTGCACCAGGGCGTTATCAAAAGTCCCTTAACTAAGAGGCCCCGTTTACTGAAAATTGATATAGTAGTAATATTCCTAGAAGGGAAGCCGTACTTTAGGATCTAGTGTTTACTTCTTTTTTTTAGGGCTCCTTTTTCAAAAAATCCATTTCCCGAGAAACTTGTAATTCATAAAATACTATCCCTTTGGAATAAAGTATCCTGGTGTAATTGAGGAGCAAGTGGTCTTATTAAAGAAATTAGATATTATAAAAACTTACTCTTGAGAGACCTTAGTTAGGCATAGAGCTGCCTTTGTATCCTTGTGCTTTTTTACTTCATTAATAGACTCTATGGATATTACAAATTATCCAAATTAAAAGAGTCTATAATGGGAATCCAAAACTCTAAAAACTTTGTATAGGACTCAGTTTAGTCAAGTTCAAATATCTGGTTAATCTGGTTAAACAGAAATAGATTTGTTAAGACAAAAAGGGTAACCAATACAATATATAAATATAGGAACCCTGTAATAGACCCTACAATGAAGTATACTAGATATGAGAGATATTAATCTGCAAACGAGTTGTTATGGCTTACCCTACTTATTTTTATGAATATAAAACCCCTGAAATGAAAAGGGTATGTCTTGCGTTTTCTCACTAAAAGGGATTCCTCAGGTTTTATATATAAAGTTAAGTATGTACTATTTAGAGCCAGTACTTGTTCAAAAAAGATATCTTAATAGTTAAGTCCTTGATGGAATAGGAAATAGGGGAGGCATGGCTATTGCTGTTTTTAAGGAAAAAACATTAAGTTGTAAAAATCAAGGGAGTTTTCTCAAGGTATCTTATGAGTTTTTGCAGTTATACAAGGGATCCTTCCTTTAGGCGAGTTATAGACCCTTGTTAACTCTGGGCTATATGGGGTAGGTACTCGTACTTAGCCGAACGGAGTTTGAACCTACGACAATTCCTCGAGTGTCGATTTTTAATGAACACATAAAGTTAAGGGATTGTCAGAGCTATAGAATAGATAGGACTAATTTATTTACAAGTTTAGATTGCTCCTTATCATATTAAAATTGTGCTTTTGAGCTAGTGTTAGTTTGGTAACTAAAAAATATTTATTTACAGAGTATAAAATGTAAGAATATTTGACTTTTTTCATCTACTCAACCCCGCCTGGTAAAACAATAAGAGCAGCTAATTTATCTATTCTGTAATAAGGGGTTTCTGAGAAAAGTTGTAGAGCACTCTATAAAGTAAGCGGTTTACCTATTATAGTACAAGAGAAGCAATCTTTTTAATCGATTCATTAGTCTCGATCCATAAAAAGAAAGGCCTGGAGCCTCTTGTGTCATATCCAACTAAGCATCACTTTCCTTTCATTTTGTCTTCCCTACGGAAGAGGCAGAGCAGATAATCCCTATTGCATGTAAAGCCAATTTAATACAAATTAAAGGGTAACCCCTAAATTGCAACTCTTCACCTATAATGTCAAGATTCCTTAGTTACTAACCATTTTTCTTTTTCACTAAAGCCGGTTTCAAGATGGGCTTCCGTTTAGACCAGCTAACTCTGTCTTTTAATATTATTAGTAAATAGCACTTGGATAGAATGAACTTACAATTATTGTATATCTGGTAAGTACATATATAAGTTTTCTTATTCATAAACAAATATTTGTCAGGATTCCATAGGTTTTTAACAACCTGTTTACCTACAGTTGATTCATCTCTGTAAAACCGAAACCTAGTTTTTATATGGTAAATAGATACCCCCTACAATTTAGGAATGCGGTCTGGATTAGTGACATCTTGGAAGGGCTTGACTTTGAAATAGAAGATAGACTAGTGAATACTTTACATAAGTGTCGCTATCCCCTTGTATAAAATGAAATCTGAATACTTACGAGATCTCAATAGAAAATAAAACACTAGTAACCTTGGTTTAACTAATTTAGGGCGCAAAGAGTAGCTTCAGCAAACCAGAATCCAGTATTTAAAAATAAAAGTAACAATACTATTCGTTATAATCCATAAGGGGAGGCACTCTTTAGTTCAGTTCGGGTAAAGCACGGAAATTTAAAAAGATGCCATAGGTTCCATTTGTACAAACAATTCAGTTACTCGGTTATTACTTAATTTTTTAGTAGGTAGAGCTTTGGACGGGGGTCCAAAACTAAAAATAGTAAGGAAAGTGGTATAGTAGTGTTAAAAAGTGAGTAAAGAGAAGCAGTGGCATGTGACTTTTGGCAGAGAGTAAAGTATTCTAAGATGAAGTAATTAGAATGGGTTCCCGAGTTGAGCAAAAGGCCTTGATAGATGAGTTAAGGAAGCCCCTTTAACTACTCCTTTGCTTGAGTTTCCTTCTGAAGACACTTAGGGAGAAGGAAAGATCCTATTGTTTTTCTGATATGTAGGAGCCTTATAATAAGGATTTACTTTATTTTATTGCACTTGGTTAAAAATAGAAAATATATAAAATTATTAGAAAAAACTAAATAAATTCAGTACAGCATTAACTAAAATTTATTGCTCAAGGTTTTGGTTGAATTGTGTTAGTGTTTATGTATAAATATGGTAGTAAAATAGTACTAATTATTTATTAAGTGTATCCTTAGTTATTGTTGAAATGCAGGAATACGGCTATTTCATTTATTTAGGGCAAGCCTGACGCTTAGCACTAGAGAAAAAGATGTATTGTATTTATTAGCGGTAATAAGAGATTTAAAGACTTTATAAAGGTAAAGAATCAACGAATATACAAAAGGATTTCTTATTTAAGTTATGGTATCCGAAAAAGAGGGACAGAGTCAAGATTCAGACAGAAAAATGAGTATGGTAAAACCAAATATAAGAACTATAAAGAGATTCTCCTCTATTTGTTTTCCCAAAAAATAAGCATTTAAATCAAGACGTGTAAGCTGCTAGAGCTTTATCTGGTAGTTGATACAGCGGACCCCTTAAACCAGACCCGGATGCACGTATTCTAACTTAGCAAACTACCTTTACATTATGCTAGCATTGAACAATAATAACAGTGACCTCTGTGAGAGTTGAGTTCCATACGGATGGGGAGAACCTAAATCCTAGAGAGATCTATTAGCAAAGCTAGTAGTTTGGTAAGTCTAATGACAATATGATTTTATCTTTTGTTGCCCAGCCATGTATTATATACACGAGAAGCATAGGTTTAGCCTTCCCTTGAAGAGAGAAGAGACTCTTCATTCTTTAATTTATTAGATTATAAGGTATTTATATAATACTCAGTATTAAGACTGCCAAGATTTCTAGAATGAATTTAATTATCTAATTCCCCTGGACTATACTGGCCTCTTTGATTAAAATTTATGTAGAAAAAAACTCTCTTATTTGAATTTAGCAACAAAAAGAGTTAGGAATTTTTATCGCTTAGATACAATCAATAAAATTGTCTATAATAATAAACTTATAGATAGGCTCAGAAAGCTCAGTTGTCAGAGCATTGGATTTGGTTGACCGTGTTGTATGGGTTAAAGTCGTGCTCTCTTAGTGCCAAGATCTAAGGTATTTAGTCAAATAAGGAAATAAGTAGAGACTTGGATTTCTTAGGTTTTAATACTCATTTTCTTAATCGGGGACTTGTTTAGAATAGAAAGCTTTATTCCTAGTTGGGTATTCACTTTTATTTGGTAGGTCTAGGTCTGAATAAAGAGATTAAGATTGAGAGGAAAAGTCTAGCTCCTAATAAAGCAGGAATAAGATACAAGTTATGATGAATAGGGGTATGAAAGGAAGTAAGCAAGTCAATAAGCAGTAGATAGGGTTTGCGGGTATCCATGTTCTAACTAAAGCTAAAGTTTCAAAGTCAAGAGTTAATCCTAAGAGTCTGGATTTTAGGGATCTAAAAAGAATTTGGTCTAATTTCTTGTCCTGCCTCTTGCAGCCCAGCTAATAAGGCAAAGCAGGTAGTACCTGGGAAGTCAATCTAATAAGGAATTTCTGTAGAGAGTGTCTTTACTGCCATATACATATATATAGTGTTCTGAGATAAGAGCTCCTGTATTTTCTTAGTTTTCTTTTAGTTTGTTAGTAAGGGGATTTCCTAAGGTAATGATGGGAGTTTACAGGGTTAGAGATTCCTGTTATAGGTAAGAAAAAAGTATATTTACTACTTTTCTAGTTTAGAACCTATATTTAACTAAAGATTCTAGGGATTCCTGAAGGAGAGAAATTGGGATCTTGCTACTTACTTTAGAAATCTTGTTATTCATCCAAGCGACTTGTTTTGACATAATTTTTTTACAAATAAGTTTTCTTCAGTGCTTTATTTTGTTTTAATTAAGTAACGGAAGCCTTCTGGTCCGGGGTATACATAAAAAATATTCTACTCTTTTTGTTAATGAAAAAGCTAGTACTCTTTAAGTATTATAGTAATATTTGCCAAGCTCCTGAAGGAAAGGGAAAATCTTACCCTTTTTTACAAAAAGAAATAGGATTAAAAATAACTTAGATAGAAAGAAATCTAGAGTCTCACTACAATTTAGTTCGTATACGCTGATAAATGTGAACAATAATTTTAGAATTAATCTGGGGTAGAGCAAAGGAAATCCGCGAGTTCAAACCTGCTATTATAGGAATTTATACTTCTAAACAGAGAAACTTATTAGTATAAATAAAATGCTTACTACTTTTGAAGTGATCTCTTTATCAAGTATCAAGTCAGGAATTTGTATCCTCTAATTTTAAGTATCCCGCTACTAGAGTCCGTGTGTTCGGAAACATTTTATTGATTAGGCTTTTTGGTAAATAAAGTTTTCGAGAAGAGCCCCTATTAAAATAGGCCTTGTTTATGAAGTAGCTAGTTAAAGAAGACAATTCCTAAATTTAACAAGTAAGGGGACCCCTAACTTTATCTAAAGCATTTGCTAAGAGATTCACGACAGTAGAGGGATCCAATGTTATATTACTCGTTTCAGGATAGGTACGAGGCGAATCACTTGTTCAACAAAAAGTACCCAAATACTCTTAAATATCTATGAATATAAAAGGAACGTCGAAGAAATTTCTTAAGAAGAGAATCGCCTGTACTCTTGAAACTAGAAGGTAGGAAGTGAGATAGACCTTTTAGTAACTTACTATTATTTAATTAAATTTTATGTTGCAGATATATATAAAGTCTTCTTTATGAATTTTACAAATCAAGCAGTATTATTTACGCTTTACTATATTCTTAATTTAAGAGATTATCAAAAGTTTTAGTTTGGATTCCTAGCAAATTTCTTAAGTAATAGAGCCCTTCTTACAGACAAGCAGCGATCGCAAGAATCCTTTGTTAGGGTTTCCGCACTTTTTGTTATAAAAGAGTTCCTCCTTATCTTTGAGTACCCAATATATATAAACAACAAAGATGACCTGCGAGTCGTGTCTACATGGAAGTATGATATTCTTTTTAGTATACTAATTTTCATACAAGTAACATACACATTGTTAAAAACTAGTTATAAGGAAATAAGACTGCGACAAGACTTAGAAAGAAGTGCTCTTATCATAAATAGAATTGATAAAAAAACTTGGTTATGCGTATTAAATAGTTAACATAAGTCTAGAACTAGGATACAAATTCCTTCCTTTGTTGTGCTCCTAGGGACTCCTTAGATATTGGGTAATACTTTAAAGCGTGTTTTATCTAAATCTTAATTACACATACAAAAGAATACGGCAATATGCCTCTAGAAAAGCCCATAAAGCTTTTATAAAAATCTCGATAAGATTCTGGCATAGGATAACAAGAGTAAATAGGCACTACGAGCAAAAAAGCGTCTTGCACTTTACAAAAAATATACAAAAGAGAATCCTTTTTACTAGACCCTTTTAAGAAACTCCCGAAAACTCAGGAGCTCCGAAACCCTTGTATATACTTCAGCAAAGTGTAATTTTTATCAAAAAGCTTAGCATAGGGACATCCTTTACTTATAAACCTTTTCCGAGGTATGCCTCCTCTCAGCCTATTTTTGTATATATTACAGGGCTTCTCTTTGATGGTTAAAGTACAACTTGTTTTTACGAAATGTCGAAGGTTCTAATCTAAAAACAAAGAGCACGAATAACCCAGAAAGCTTAAAGGATTCCTCCGTTATAGGGAAATTTATCTTACTAATCTTGCATAAAAGAGCTATTACCGGTTTAATCTTATACCAGAAAAGGGTCTCCCTTAAGTAGCAGTCTGAGTTACTTGCCTACTTCAAAATTCATATTGAGCCTCGTGCCTTAAGGGAATCCTAGAAAATATTCAATTTCTACCCTCGTTCTGATGTTCTTGTCCTATAGATTAAGAAATAACCGTAAAGGATTCTTTTCTTACATACACCAGGAGCCGCTACAGGATTAAACAAGTACTAGGAATCCCTTTTTGCTTTGCACTGACTCCTCTAGATTTGGCTAGTATCTCAGACTGAGAAATATACTGAATCTTTAACATACATCTTAACTTGATGGGGCGCTTTACTACCACTTGGTCAGGAATACCCTGTGTAAAGCCTGAAAAGCAATTTATTAGAAGTACACCAGTTGAACCTTTGACATGTCGGAACATAATAGCTCTGATCTAACCACTTTTAAATACTAAATAAAACCAGGATTCGATGCTTTCTACACAGAATTTGCAATAAAATTGTATAAAAAAGAGATTACTTAACTTACTAAAGGGAATGCTTAACTTACTAGTAAAACTTCTTAACGGCTTCCGTTTAAGCAGGGTGCTTTTGAAGAGTATAAGAGAAAGATTTCTTCTTTCTTTAAAAAGTGCAGTGTTGTTCTGTAGACTAAGTTACTAAAGAGATGTACTTATTCTGGTAAATTAGAAAGGAGCCGGGGATTCCCTCTTTCCAAAGACAAAAACTACTTATTAAGCAATATCTTTACCACAAAAAGAAACGGATGCTACATTCACTTAGTAGGATGCCTATTCTGATACAAAGCCCTTTTCGGCAATATACAATAAAGAGAAGCGGCAGGCTATCCTTCAGTTAGGAATATTCTTACTATTCATTTTACAGGATACCTAAATTCCCGGGAGAGTCCTATAACCTTAGGTTTAAATAAAGTAGAATCCTTCTCCTTACGGGTTTAGCGACTAATCGCTGTATCCTTTTTCGAAAACACTTATTACCTTATCCAAGTCTAGTTAAGGTATACAAGTAAGCTAGCCAGTCTAGGAATGTTTTTTCTAGTTGTAAGAGGGACTTCTCTATCAAATAAGTATTAAAAATAAGCTAACTAAAACTCATAAGGAAAACAAAAGCTTAGTCTTGGAACTACTAGGGCAATTAGGAATATCTATTCATCTAAGTTACATAAGACGCATCTCTCATTATGACAAAGTTAGTAGGAAATCTCCTTTGCTTGTAAAAACTAGGCTATATCCTCGAAATTATCCTAAAATAAAGAATTCAAGAAACAAAAAACTTATGGAAAGCTCTCAGTATTAAGGAAATTCTCTGGATTAGGGAACAAAACTTGTGCGGGTATTAGAAATCTTTCTATTCTCGCGCTAGAATTGGGTCTTGAAAAAAAGGTCCACTTGGTTTGGTAAAGATGGGATACTTAAAAGTTAGAAAATGGATATGTTTTTAGTTTGGTTCTTGGGTCTACCACGACTTGAACCTGCGGCCTTCGGGTTCATGTTTGAGCATAAGTTGAAATTTAGTATCTTTATTGTAGAGGGTTCGTTTCTATTATAGTAGGTGGATATCCCTTGTTTAGACTGATAAAAGTTGCACCAAGCTACTTAGAATTAGAAAGGGCAAGTCTAATAGATTAAGTATGTAGTTTCTAGGTATATGAAATAAAAAAGGGGAACTGAAAGAATTTGAACTAAAGTCTAGAGCTAGAGAAGTCCTTGTGGAATTGACAATTATAACCAGAAAAATTATCTTTGGTTAGTTAGTCTGAAGAAAATGGGACTCTTTTGGTACTCTTCATGACCGAGTCTTTTCAAAGATCTAATTAGGAACAGATTCTATTGAATTCAAGACTACTTGAACCAACGACATTCTAAATTCTAAAAAAGATTTACGTTTTAGTTTACACCTAAAGAGTAAAAAGAGCTATCTAGAGTATTATAATGAATTTATTTTGCTTAAAATTTCTAGTGTCTAGATTCCCAGCATTGCTATGAGTTACTAATTAGACTAGAATTAGTAACCATACAATAGATTCCAATGAGCCACTTAGCTAAAACTTTTTGAAAGATTTTTAATATTTAAATAACAGACTTCTTTTCCTGAGATAGGGATGAATCGCTAATTGGCAAACCGATAGAATAGTTGATCATTGAATGGGTAAAGAGCAAAGCTAGGGGCCTCTCTATATAACTAATCTGTACTACATATAGCTCACTATATCTTATCATTTTTGTAAAATACTCGTAATCTATCAAGCCGGGGCATTCCTATAAATACAAATTGAAATCTATTTCATTTTTTTAGTCCTATAGGCTTCCTATATCCTAGTTTTTGAAGGGTTAACCTAAATTACTCAGTAGTTCCTTGATTATTTCTGAGTTTGGGATAGTAAGATAGCTAAGTGGTAAAAAGAGTAAGATTAGAGGTATAGTTATTCAGATGGAGATTAAGAAAGCAACTAAGAAGTAGGTTATAGTTCTACGCTCTCAGTTTTAACTGTTTATGAGTAAGAGTATGAAGAGTGAGAAGAGGTGCTGGTTATAAGGTATCCTGTAATATCTATAATACTTCCCTAAACCCTTCCCTTAGTTAAAGTAGGTAGAAAAGGGCTGCTTTCTTGTTCCTTACTTCCCGATTTAGTTAATGAAAAGGATCCTCCACAAGGGATTTTTTAAGTAAAGCAGTTTCAGAAAGCAAAAGAAAGTCTTAACAACTAGACTAGTAAGGAACTCCTAAGTACAGGTTAAGGAATTAAAATCCTTAGGTTTTAGGGTAGGAGTCTGAATAAGAGTAACAAACAAAGAAAAAGAATGCATGAAATCTTTTGTTTCTTAGAGCCTTTTATCCTATATATTATGTACCATTAAAAAGAGTCAATATAACTGGAATTCTCCTAATAAACGGAACGTGTCCGGTCTCCAGGATAAAGGATAATCCCACTTTAACTAATTCCCAATTAGCATATAAACTTTTAGACCCTATCAATAAGGAACCCTATAGCTAAAGAGTCAAAAATCCTAGCTTTTTAGTCGCCCCGCTTGAAAAAACCGTAGTAGAGTTAGAGCGACTCCATCTATGTTCTAATTACTATCCACGGAGTACCGGTATTGGAGTTCAGTACTCAGGGTCTCCTCTTCTTAAATTTAATTACGAATTCAATAAAACATAGAGAAATCAAATAAGTAGTTACTTACGGATATCTTACATATAATTTACTTACCAAAAAACACTTAAGAAATACTCAAGCTTATTAGTTTTCCTATTTTTTAATTATCTGTTTATTTTTTTGACCGCCTTGACTCCTTGTTTGACGTGCCACAAGCGTAACTGGGATATTTTTCATATGAAATTTCGCACCTAGTAAATTTTATACGGTTCTTGTAACCTATTGACCAGACATAGAAGTAGTAGAAGTAGTACTATACGGCATTATAAAAAGTAAGACGTCATACTATAATAATCACACAGTATACCTCTAAAGAAAAAAAGATACTATATACATGACAGATCCGCTACAGACCAAAGAAAATATAGGGTAATCCGGGTACTTTTTTTAAGTAGGCCGAATGGAAATTTATGTAGCAAGCTTAAATAAAGTAACCATGCCTAGTAAAAATCAAATTGGTATAAACAGGTTCAAATCTAAGTGAAGGGTTGCTCTAATAGGAATTTCCTTTGATAGCTTTACGAGTTTCTGTGAACTGAGATCCTTAACCCTAGTAGCTCGCTGATCCAAACTCAGCTGTGGTTGAACATTCAGTTATTAAAGGGCTGGTTGTAGGTTCGAATCGCAAGCTGCCCCCTTGGCTCTCATTTTTCTAACTATTAAACAAATACACATGGTTCTCTTTTTAATCTATTAGTTTTTTGCATCAGCTCGTCTAATACTTAGTATGTAAACGAAACTACTTGCAGTTACAAAGCATTTAGTTAGTGGGGCAATACCTATCATAGATAACTACCCTAACTTTACTTATAGCGGATCTCCTCCCAATAACTAGGATCCTTACCCCCGCTACATAAACTACAATATTATCTAGTAGTAGTATAAGGAGTACTTACTTTTTTGAGACTAAAAAACAATGAAACTTTTCCAATATAAAGCAAGAGTATAGGGCCTTTAACTGTTCTAATCTTTGGTTCCTTTACGAGTATCAAGGTTTAGACCTCTCAAATCAGAATAAAAGTAACTCTAATTTATTATGTGTACTAAACTTTTGGAATCTTCTTATATTAGTACTAATAAGCATTAATCCTAATACGCACTGCTCGTTATGATAGGACACAACAACCTAAGGATGGGTAAGTCAAAGCCCTGGGACTCCCTAAGTTTTGAGCTAGTTAGACTTGTTTAATATCGGGGCCTTCTAATCTCAAAAAGGTAAGCATATTACCATACCAGAGAACTAGAGCCAGTGTTAATACCCTAACTTGCGGTTGAGTTGCGTCATTATTCACATGAGCGCGTGTCCTTTAACATACCTAATGTATTAGTTACCATACAATTTAGCCCCGAGTAAGCTTACTTGCTCGACATTCACTAAGTACTCTCCTTGTCTTTTACATTACTCTAAACCTTTCTCTAGTCTAGCCACTATTTGATACGAATGACAAATTCTTAATTATCTAAGTATAACATGTAGATCCTGAGGTAAAGGGCGCTCTATCTAATACTATATAATACATAAGTTAAGTATAGTTGTTAAAGTAATTGAATAAATTTATTTCGAGTTTGTTGCTAATTATGTTTTTAGGCTCTCGGTTAAGGAATAAAAAGAAGAGTCTAGAATATAACCTACTTAATGGATCTATTTAGTGTGTGTCGCTACTGTGGGGATACATATAGTATATATATATAAAAGACTTTTAGCTTAACAAAAGAAATGCCAGTAAGAAAATAAAGATATTTTATCTATTAAATTGCACTTCACAAAATAGGGGAACCAAGAGAAAGGAAAAATTTCTTCAAGCAGAGAGAGAGAAGCGTACTCATAAAGCATGCCAAGTAGGGCCTCCGTAATAAATCACAGTATGTAACTAAAATTTTCCGTTGACTTTGTACCTATCTTCAATATAGGCTGGGCTATCAGGAATTCTAAGCAAATTCTGTGTTCTTAAAACAAACCGTTTTTGAGTGTCAATGAGCAACCCTTAAATCCTTAAAGAAGCTGGCTATAATACTAAAAATTTCTATTCAAATAAGGTTTATATACCAAGCTATAACCAAGTATCATGCCGGTATCGGGTGCTTCGTAAGATAAACCAATTAAATAAAAGGGGTCTCTTCTAAATGAAAAAAAGTGTATTACACAATTCCTTTTTCATCAGATTACATATTATTAGCTTTATCTGAATAAAAGTCTTTGAAGGATCGATCTCTGCTACTTTTAGAGGACTTTATTTGACCTACTCGGATACTTGAATAAGTGCTTTCGTTACTAAACTAACAACGAAGCCTTTTCTTTATCTATTACTTATAAAGCTTGACCTACATTATGTATTAGTTTCCTATTCATTGAATATCTTAAAGGTTTCTACCTATCTTTACTTCTTATTAATGAAATTTACTGATTAATGCTCTGATAGTTACTTGAGGGCCTCAATTGGAAACTGAATTACCCTTTATAATGCTTCCTTTATTCTAGGAGTGCAAATAAAGAAGCTTGCCTAGACCGTGTCCTGACATAACTAAGTAAAGTTTTTTCGTGTTCACTGGTTGCTCAACTATATCTTAAACTACTAAAGTACAATACTAATGGGGAATCTTTAATATTTATCCAAGTTAAGGGTTCCTCTATTAAGAAGGAAATCCAAGAAGATCTCTATGAACTCTAAGCGCTAATTTGCTTTTATGCGGCACATTTTGTATCACGTTAGCTATGAAGATTGTCTTTTCCCTTAGTTTACGGAGACTTTTTAATTAAAAAACGAATTGGCTGTTGTACATTGGTTAATATAATAAGTTCTTAAAAAAGATACGTCGGGTCCCTCAATAAATAGGATATGCCTAAAAAGTAAGTATCAAAGCTGGGTCATCAATAGATAAATAGGTCATTTTTTCATAGTCAAATAAAACTCTGTATCTGCCGGGTATACACAAGAGTATTGGTAATGATCAAAGATATTTAAGCAGGAAATTCTCACCTTCCTGATTAGTATGACCGACATTTATTAACACTTAAACTACGGAGCTCCTTTTTAACTAATTTTTCTTTTTCTTCAGCTATAAAAAGGGGTATGTTATATACTCTATAAGAAAAAGAATAACAATATATTCTACGACTGATCAAGTTTGACACTCTTGCAATTTCTGTAGGAATTTCTTTATACCTACCTTTTTATAAGTTCTTTGAGTTAGCCTTTAGGTTATAAGCAAGTGTCTCCTGAATAAGAGTGCCATAATACACAAACAGAAACCTATTTAGTGTAAGAGGGAGTACTTTGTACCATATCCAAGAGCGGGCTCGCAAGCAACTAGATACCCTTTTTGTCTTCTTAAGTTACGACAGAATAATTACCCAGCTGAGTATTCGTACTCAATTTGTACAGACACCCGCTATCAATTACTAATACAATATTTTATAACAAGTCTGCCTTTTAAAAACCTCCTTAGAAGAGGGGGCGCCCTCGAATTTCCTTTTCCTAGGGAGAAGTTTTTCATTGAAGCCTAAATATTTTAACTACTCGAGCGCTTAAGCTCTGTACGAGGATACCCGGATCGAATTATTTATTTAAATTACAGGAACTCTTAACCAGGGATTTCCTCTAAAATAACCTCTGGCGCGAATAAACTGGGGCCTATACTTTACTCTAAAAACCCTTATATTTATGTGTGATAGACCTAGATTATGCTATAAAAATCAGGTATAAATGAAATGTAATAAAAGAAAGTTCCTAGAAAGCTTTATATTGGCAAGGCTACCCCTATAAAAAAGAACTCTAATTTCAATTCAGAGAATTCTTAAAAACTTTTTTCAAGAAACTACTAAACTATGATCCAGAAAAGGACTCTTTTTTTAGGCTATTACTATAGTCAGATTAAAAAAGATTCTGGGCTGTTAACATAGAAAACTGTACCTTTATACCCTGTAAAGAGGCTAGAGAACACTTTAAATAAGGAAATAAAATTTCTTGCTCTATTTGTATCAAAAGACCTACAATACCGCATACTCCTAAAGAGGTAGAACCTGAAAATCTAGAAGGGGTCGAATCTTACATATCTACGAAAACGTTACAAAAAGTGTATTATCTCAGAGTAATATGCCTATATTAAAACCCTTTTTATAATACTCTTATTAGAGCTCTATGAAAAGCTTATCAAGTAAACTCCTGATATTCACATAGTTTACAGCTACTCTTAATTTTGAATGGTAATGTGTCGATGATTATTCTGTATGTCAAAGGTTTAAAATCCAATTTCGAAATGTAAGGAATGCTTACTATAAATTTGCGGTAGCACCCCTTTTTAATCTCGGGGTAGCTAATCGTAATATTTCCTCCTATAAAGAAAAGAGAGTGCTTATAAATATAAGTAAGTCAGAATTTGCACTGTATTGACAATACGGGACAGCTATAGTTATAGGCAGCTAGCATAATCTATAGGAACAAACTTTTTGAAGAAGATGCCAACGGGTTTGTATAAAGTATAGCATGACTAATTAAAACAAAGCCTTGCTGCAGCTAATATACTTGTTCACCGCGTGCTTACTCTTATTATAAGAGAAATGTAATGCTAAAGATAAAATATAAATTAAAACGTAGGAAGCTCATATATAAATGAATTCCTTAATTATTATTATTATTAAGCAAATAGGTCAAGAGTCCTTACCACAAATCGTAACTAATATAATAAAGGTCCGAAGCAGTTTCTGTTTTATAAGACTCTCACATGCTGCTTGTTATGTATTGTTTATTAAATTTTATCGGGATTTCGATATATTGAATTTCCTTTTATCTGTCCTTATATACGGGAAAGTCATGCCGTCAAAGATGTTATAATTTACAAGTATTTTGATTGTTCGAAATACACTGCGAGGTTTGTTTATACCTAGGAAAACCCTGCTTTATCTCCAAGAGGAAATAAACTTTATGATTCCTTTTCATAGTTTTTTATAAAGTAAGAGATTCTTTATTTGTTTAATTGTTATATACCCACTAAATAAATTTATAAAAAGGGTTTTGTAGCAATTGAATTAAGTTTTTTACAGTATTTTTCATTTTAATATAGTACGGGATTAGAGCTAATGTATTCTGTATTCTGGTTAAGGGAAACAAAGTAGTACAAAAACAGGACGAGTAAGGCTTTCGAAAGGGTATTAAGATGAAGATAAGACAGCTGTTAGGACAGAGTGCAGGAAGAAGATTGGGAGTATGAATAAGAGTAACAAAGAAGTAGGGGCGGAGAGAGTAGGCATTTATTCCAAGAAAAAGCTAACCAAGAAATCTATGTTTAATTCTGTAATTTAAAAAGTGAGGTATTTGACAAAAATATAGAAATTGAGTTCTTCCAGAAGAATCCCTATGCTCTAACTAAGGGAAGCCAATCCTTACCAGAGAAGAGACCAGATTCGTAGCCTACGTATTTCTCTAAATTCTATAAAAGAATATAAGGGAGATTATATACATAATAACTTGATTAATGAGGCATCCAAACTAATAAAATTTGTCTCAACAAAAATACATAAGTTCCAGACTACAGCTTACTTCAAAAGGGTTTTGTTGACTCTATATTAATTTCCTTAGTAGCAATTATTTGGAAGTAGGTTTTGTCTTGAAAAAGACTAAATTAAGTGATAAAATAAGCAGAATCACAGCATCCGCGTCCCTATATGCTGCTTGTTCAAATATAGAGTACTTCTTCTTTTTTACAGTTTTTGTTAGATCAGTGTCAAACCCACCCTTAAGAAGTATCTCAGATTAAGTAAGGACTCGCTATCAGTAATCCGTAGGCACCGTTTCTATTTTAGCATCTAGACGGAGACACGTCTTCTCGAAGTGACAAAAAGTTTATTCATAGATTTGCGTTAGGTATATAAGATCTAGTATGGCCTTTATCAGCTGATTCAGAATTCCTGTGTTGTGATGGATGCCAAAAACTCCAATTTATTATTCTTATTTGTACATTAAGCTCAAAGATAAATGAAGAAACCCTAGGCGAAAAAGTGTTTTTTGTTCGAACTAGATTCATATATAATGATATATGCGATCACATCCCTCCTTAATTAAATATAAGGATTCCCTTTTATAAATATTTTCTAAAACTCTCTATGATTTGAGATAAGAGATCGCGGAAAACCATATCATTATACTGTATTAAAGTGCTATTCTAGCTGTATGGAGGGACTCGAACCGCTAAAAGTGTTGTTACTCTTTACTCTACTCAACCGAACTATCATGAATCCCCGGCTTTTAACTAAAAAAGAGTTTTCTAAAGTCTCTATCAACTTTTTATTACGTTCGGTTTCTTTACTAGCCCGCAAGTAATAGCAGTCGATTTAGTCTACACCCCGCATTTCTTTTTGATAACGTCTTAGTTTCTTCGACATATTTAAAAAGTAGATAAGTCGATGCATGACTTGCTCAGAATAGAGCAGAAGACTTGAGCCGATTGTAACCTAGACCTAATCAGAACTTGAACCTACGACCAATAAGTTCACACCCAAACGCTCTAACACCAAACTTTCATCCCAAAAAGATTCTCCTCGAATACTATATGAAACTCTGATTTAACTTAGCGGCGCTTTAATTATGGAAATATTTAACATTATTAAGGAATTTGGTTGTTTAGATCTGACTAGACTATCTTACTAAAAAGTAGCCCCCTTTTACATAAACTGATGAACGATGGTTCTAAAAATCTGGAAGGCTACATACAGACTAACTTTTAAATATTTAATATACATATGAAGGAGAAGGAAACTTAGGTATTTAAATTTATTCCTAAGGTTTTTCCTCAGTATATTTATATCTGGCTCCCCACAGCATTATTTATAGTATATCCCAGAAAGATTACTTTCAATTTTTGATATCAATTGGATATACTATAAGGAAATAAAAAGATGTTGGAATTTCTTTGGGGAGCAGTTCCCAGTAGCGGAACAGCGAGTGCTGCGTACTTTAGCGTCATATTTTATTTCAGAGATTTACAGAAGGGCGTCTGCACTTTATTTATGAAATTTATTTAAAGCAATTACAATTAAAGATCCTTTGTTTTTGGTCGAGTAACTTCTTTTTAACAGCAAATAAATTAGTCTTGTAAACCTGCACACCTCCAAGTTACTCTCTTTTAGTTAATTTCTTTTTTTAAGGAATGGGTGTTTACAAAGTGTTAGTTGACCGTGGATTCCTAAGTAAGTGCACAAAAGGGGTAATATTATATTATAAATTCTTAAAGTTGGATAGTTTATTTATAATATTTTTATAGACCTATACTAGCTAGGAACTTCTTGTATACTATCTATCGAGCTTTCAAGCTAACTAAACTAAATTGAAATCCAAGAATTGGGTATTTACAGGATATCTCATATATCTTATTTTGAAATCAAGCGATGACTCGACTTTATTAACAGTTTTAATAACCTTACGTTAAGGAGTTGAATTAATCTTAGTAAGCAGACGTCTCAGAGTATTCCTTGAAAGGGGACCTTTTTTAAATACACAGAATTTAGTATAGGTATAAAAAGGGAATCTTAGTCTTCTGTGGGAAGAAATCAGACGAGTGCGTACCAAGAAAATAATAAAAAAAGTAATAAGGCATTCACCCCTTTACCTAATCACAGAGGAAGTTCTTTTTACAAAATTAGCTATCAATAAGCAGGTATACTAGGAGAGCGCAATGCTACAGGATAGCAAGGATAGGCTAAAAACCTAGTATATTCTTAGATACGGTTAATCCGCTATTACAACACTTGCATAACTGTCCTTTTGGGCAGAGGCCTCATAAGTATACACATAAAAACTGGTTAGTGGAAAGGCTAAAAAATGTGGATACTTGGATAGTTATGAATCCTCCAACTTTTGTGAAATTATTCTTAACTAAATCTTTATAGAAGTTTGTCTTAACTTTTTCGATCTAAGGCATGTGTATGAAAAATGCATTCCTGTTATATATATTTATAGCTTCGATTCCGTAGTCCAGAGCAGTACAATTCTTTTTTAACCTTTTTTGATTCAGAGTAAAAAGCAATGTAAATATACGATAGATGGTGTGAATCCTCTAGAATTTATATAAGTAGGTACCCCTTACTCACTTTCGTTTGATCTTTCGCTTGAATTACTAGGTTACTTAGATTACGGAATTCAAAATAGACGGAAAACTATAGGATAAACACTAAGACCTAAAATGAGAGTAGGCATCGTTTTGTGTAAAGACATGATAATTTTTAGTAAACTTGGTGCTTTGATTCATTTCTTTAGTAATAGTCGCCATTTGAATCTTGCAGTATAGGTAAAAAGGATGCACTTTACCATTCGTAAAAAATCCTAGCTATAAAGCTATAATTTAAGGATTGAGAAGTGAGTTTATATATGCCTATTTAAGTTATTCCGTGAGCTAAACTAACAAATTTAAATTAACTACTGAGGTATAATTAAAATTATGTATTAGGTTTATATAATTAGTGACTCTATACCCGCCGACATCGCGTAGATTTTTTATCTTCTAAGGAATAGAGAAAGTTTATTTGCTCTATCTTGACTATTCCAACTTCGACGCAATCTAATAATCTCGATTAGGATAGCATGCCTATATTAAACACAGAAAGGTTGCATTCGTGTGTCCATCAATTTCTTATAAGTTTTCCTTATTTATACTATAAGCTAAGATAGTAAAAGATCTAAAAAAATTGACTATCTTTACTTTTAAAACTACTTAGCAGCCCCTTCCTACGAGCGGATACCTTGATTTGCCTTCATTTTGAAGTACCGCCTCATTCCTCGATTTTATTTTAGTTAACATATTGATCTAGCCGAAATCCCTGTTTCTAGTTTGACTTTAGACTTTCTATTATTCTTTAAACTGTGCAAGGTTTCACTATAAAAGGGTATCCGGGTTTTAAATCCTTGTGGCTATCGGTGATTTGACTGTTTATCTTTAAGAATACCATACTTTCGTTACATTGTCTCTTGTATAAACAGCGGCTGTACGACTTTTAAATTAAATTATGTTATTTGACACTTTTAGTTTATCAACAAAGTCTTATTCTCAATCTATTTACTTAACTTTATTAGACTGGACCTTTCTCGTTAGGAGAAGTAACTCTTAGTAAGAACCGTTGAGGCTAGGATCCCTCCTTTAAAATATCGATGCATTACTGTAAGGTAAAGTAAGAAATTTTTTATTGATTTGTGAGAAAAGGGTGTTTTGCTGACAAAGTTTAAAAGCGAGAGTTCTTACTTATTTTTTCAGATAGATCCAGTATTACACAATATTTTTGGCGAAATTGTGGATATCATAACTATATCCTATTTTTTCTTTATCTTATTAAAGATACATGGAATTCCCACCATTAAGGGTATACTCTGTCTCCACTATTCAATACTCAATCTCAAAACAATATTTTGTAGTAGATCTATAAACAGACACCGGGACGCAGGAAAAAGGCACACTCTAAAGCACGTATAATTATTGGTTTAAACTATTTTCATTACTTTATATACTAGCTTATATACTCTGTTTCATTTTCTATTTTCATGTTATGGTTATGACTATTCTCAACGCTTTCTTATTTTATTGACAAACTCGGGATAAGTAGTATAAAATAATGTTATATAGAACTTTTTTAGCATTAGTAGACAAGATGATCGTTAGATACTCTAAAAAACAGCTAATATAGCTCAATCTGGTTAGATCAAGAACTTGAAAACTGGGCTCTTACGCACGCTGCCAGTTTGTTCTTTACCGAACCTAAACTACAGAATAAAAACACAAATGATATACATCATCTGAATCCCGCTCCACCAATACACAACCAGGAATAAAAGCCAAAGAGAGTACTTTTGGGCTAGTTTACTAATTTAGTGAAACATGTGTCAAATTAAGAATCAGTCATTTTAATATTATAAAAGTTTTCTTTGATTACTTGAATGGCACTGAATTTCTTCGGAATATGTTCAAAAGCGCGCTTAAATTTTAGGACAAAGTGTGATGAGGTCCGTGATTGTTATCTCATAACTTGGTAAACAGTTGTTATATATGCGGAATGCCTAATATCTATAATAATCTAAAGTGTACCCGTAAACTTAATAGAAATCCTTAAATAATTAAAAAATTTAGGAGAAGGGGATACTCTTGATAATACTAATAAAGTCTAGTAAAGCCAAAGCCCTTTAATCTGGATTAGGGGTATATGTTATCTGAATGGATGGGTAGATGTCAGTATTTGGTCTGTTTGCATTTCAGGAATATCCAGATAGCTTTTATTCAACTGAAATTTGTTTGTAATTCCGTGTTATTAAAAGTTAAAAGGACTCCGCCGACATCTTTTTGATAGCTATACTTTTTAATTGTCTTAAGTTGCATGAGGTTTCTGTTGCCTCATAAATTTCCAGATGTTTAAGGTAAGAACTAGATAACCAAGTCCTATAGCTTAAATTGTAAAGGATAAATTCTAAAATGAAATTTAAATCAGATGAATAACAACGATCGTAAGAAAAAAAATCTAGCGTAAATTATTAATAGAATCTAAATAAGTTCATTAAAGTACAAAATTCTAATTTCAATAAAAATGTATACTTCATTACGTCCTATACCTATACAGGAAGCCTTTACCACGCGTATCCATATAGGACTCCCCTCGTTCCTGAGTAGGAATATCAAGAAAATAAGAATAAGAAACTCCGTAGGGAAGTTTCGCTTTATTTGCCTCGTAGAACGCGGGATGCCCCCTATTATATAAAGAAGCCTCGTTAAAAAAGGTATAGTAAGTAGTCCTGGTAATTAGGTAAGGTACTTTAGTCAAAGAAAATTCGGTAAATAGTTAGTTAAGAATTGTTAGTTTTGAGAGAGTATTGTTTAACTATTGTTTTGGATCTTATTCGTACGTGAATCCCATTCGTTCTTATGCAAGCGTAGGGTTACAACACGATTTGAACCAACATTCTTAGATAAAAATGAGAGATGTTATACCACCCCGATTTAACGTAAAAACTGACGCGCATGGTATGTCGCTTCAGCAAACCCTTTTTAATGACAAGATATGCAATCTTTGTCTTTAAACATACGCTTATTTCCATATAAGATAAAAAAATCCACTTGTTACTCCCAATTGACCAATTGACGTTTTGCCTGAGTCGCCGGGGCTTGAACCCTTTACCTGTAGAAAAAGAGATTCTCTATTACCATCAAAAGTAGAATGCTGGATCGTATTTACTGCGGCTATAGATTACCGCAGCTGTGCTGATGGGGTATTCAGGCTACTAACACCAACTAAGAGGTGCGCAAGCGTAGAGTATCTATTTAAGTGATTTCGATGTTTACATGTACAAGCGAACTCTCACAGCATATCAATATTACCTGAATCTCTTTGGGTGAAAATGTATTTGAGTATTATAACTCATAACCGCGGGATCCGTAAGAGGGAAGGGTCTTTGTATAAGCAGCTGGAACCTCGGGAGCCCCCAGGAGAAGTTCCTTTAATAACAATTGTTTTAGCAACACCCCCTAATTTATAAATTTTTTAGTTGTTTTCTACTTTTCAATATTAGGTATACTACAGAGCAAACTAGGCTACAGTCAGATATAACAGGTTCCCCTACGGCTACCTTGTTACGTCCTTTATTAAATAAGAGGGGCTCTTTTTCCTGTTTTAACAATCCTTATATTGTATTGATTACCAAATACCCTACGAAAACCCTAGAACTTCCTCTTAAGAAACAAAAATACGACGAGGAACACAGCATCTAATACAAAGCTTTTGCTCCCGTAAGTTTATAAACTAAACCAAATTTACCAGCTACATTTTATTCTAAAAGTCTCCTTGATTGAGAAATTCCAGGGCCACAGTATGTATATTAAGCCCCGCTTAAGAGCCCTTGCCATTAACTGAATAACCCCAGCAGCTACAGGGAAACTTCTTAATAACTCGTTATTCTTGGACTTCGAGCTCATGTTAGTCCAATCCTTTAGTTTTAACAAACACGGCTACTCCCGAATATGTTATATTTTGTACAAGTTTAGACCTCTTTTTTAAGCTTCTCCTTGCTTATTATTGCCTGGTCTTTGAAACAAAGATGCACACCTCTTGAAATCACTTAAATACAAAGACTTATTCGAGCATCCTGAATACTCGTCCTGTTCCTGTACACTCTTCAATGTAGTTCAGTAGTCAAGTGTACGGTTTTAGAAGAAATTGGTTGGTAGAGCAAGGGACCTTGAAACCCGATGGCCAAGGGTTAGAGTCGGACTACTCCTGATGCATAGAATGTGGGGTGAACCTTTTTCATTACTCCTCAATTTCTTAATTGACCACTCCTAGTTCCCAGCCTTACTCACTTAATGTATTGAAGTAGGTTACCATTTCATTTATAAATATCCCACGAATTCATTGTTCGGATAAACCAAACTTACTTTAAGAATTTATTGTAGAAATCCGAGTTTAAGTGAAGTCTAAATGGAACCTGGGTCCTCTTTTAGTGTTCAGAGGAGGGATACGGCCGCGAGGACAGACGCTATAGAGTTAGCTATTGTTTACCTAATAGTAACTAATCTGAATGTAAAAAAGTATAATCCTTTGGTCTTGTTATCATGAAGAGGAAGCTCTTTAATATATGTTAATGCTAAAGTATATTAAACCCTTCATAAAGTAAGGAAAGTTTCATCAGTGGGCATCAATTCATACTCTATTTATTTAAAATATTGATGAATATTCTATATATTCTTAATTAATATGATACGTAGTAAAGCATGGGTGTATATCAGTTTTTATTCGGTATGTATATAGATTTCTATCAAAATAAGCTAGGTTGCTGATAATAGGTATATCCTCAACTCTATAAAGGATTCCTGCGTATACTGACAATAAGAATTTGTTTGGTAGATGAAGTGCTAATAAAGCTTGTGTCGGCGGTTCTAATAGATGGTGTGTTACCTTAGATAAAATCATAACTGCTGGTTAAGCCACTAAAAGAAACTCTAAAATTACTTAAATGAGATCCATGTAACTGAGTAAAACTTATTTTAATCCTTGAAAGCTGTAGAATTAAAAAACATAAAAAGCATGTAAGACAAGTAGAAGAAAGGAGTTTTGTCGAAAAGAGAAGCCCTCTTATAAAAGAATTAGGTAGCATTGTCTTATAAATCAAGAAAGGAAAGAACTGAAAGTTTAATCTCTGTATTAAGCTAAACCTTTACATTCTTACTAACCAAGGTATTCCTGATAAATTTAGTTAAACTGATAAAAGCTCAGCAAATTACTATATCTACCCTCTAAGGAATATCCTTACTAGGATCCTCGGTATCGAAAACAAGAAGGGGTCACACTGTAGAAAAACGGGTACCTAAGAAGCACCTTTTACTAAACTAGGAGCTTTCCTTCCGTTGGCCAAACATAATGCTGGAAATCTGACTGGGGTTCTATTGACCCCAAAGAATTGAACTGGCATTTTCTTTACTCAAGATTGTAAAATCTACACTTTTGTACTTTATTTGCAACTTCCTAACTTGTTTGTATCTAACATATCTTAAATAGATTCCACGAGAAATAATAAGGGATCCAAAAAGTAGAGTAGTTAATCGCAAAATATATAGATCAAGGTCTAAAAAAACCCCGTGCGTAGAGTTTAGAACATTCTGGGTTAAAGAGTTATATAAAAAACAGCACTAATTTCCAAAATTACAGGAATTGATAAGAAAAAGAAGGGAACCTTATTGCACATTACTTGTCTAAAAAAAGCTTACTTCTTAGGTATCAGTTTTATACACTGAAGAAGTCTATGCCTTTTATGTGAAGCCTACCGTTGCAAAGAAGATATCAGTATCCTAGCAAACAATTCCTAAAAATCTCTGACCTAGCTTGCCAATTGCATACCTTGGTTCTAAAACTTAATATCGAACTTGATTTTTTTTCTCGAACTAGGCCCTAACGTCTAGAAGATTCTTTATATTAAGATCAATTGAATTTCTTTAGTAGGTATAACCCCTTAACAATTACAAAAAGATTACTCTTCTGTTAGGTATTATTAGCAGCATCTCCTCGATATTTTAGTTATATTTATTTGTGCAACCGAACTTTTAAAAAATAAACCAGAAAAAGATATACCGTATTATAAGTGGAACTACCTTAAGTGCAAGTTTGTAATGTTTACTGGGGAATACCGCCCCTATTAGGCTTATATACTTTGATGCATTGAATTTAGGGTTGACAAGTAAAGGTATCTCTGCTCAATTTAGAATACAAGGCCGCTTCAAGGACAAGGAAACCCTAGGTTTTACTGCTTATTAGTGCTTTCAGTAAAATACTTTACTTAATATCCTACGGGTCCCTCTTTATCTTGTGACTACAAACGGCAGAGCTGGTAAAAAAGGTGGACGCTCCGATTTATCTATTACCTATCCTTATAATTAAATAAAGTAACAACAAACTCATAAAGAAAAAGACTAACTAAATTCTATGAGAACTCAACGAATTAAGAAACCCCTAATATTTTATGTTATAAACCTTGCCCATATCCAAAAAAATCTTCTCTATCATATTTCCTAAGCTAAAAATGCTTTTATTTGCCAAAGACTCCTACTTTTTTATTTAGTTATAAGCATTCAGGAAAAGTATCCTCTATTTACTCTATATTTACTAAAAACAAAGCTAAAACAAGAGACAAAAACTTTAGCTTTAGTATATCGGTTTCTTGGTACTACTATACATATCTTACAAGCAATCCTTACGCCTCTATTATCCAAAACGCAAACATCTTATTAATGTTTAGGCTTCTTTTACTAAATTCTGTTAGGAAAAATACCCTTTTATTAGTTACAATACCCCATTTACATTAATAGTACTAGATTCTTTCGTTAAACAAATCTTAGTAATTTAATATTATTAAGTATTTAGGCCTTCTCTTAATTGGGATTTTTCTATAGGAACTCGGTAGGTAGGATTTAGACTCAATCGCGTAGTATGCAAGAGTTCAAGTCCTGCTATAGATATAAAGGAGTCATTTTAAGCAAGTGGAAGTTTTAAATAGAGTAGATACACCACTCCAAAAAGGGAAAGTTTGATCAATAAATGAAAAATTTTTATAGCCTGCTAGAAGTTTAATGTAATTTGTAAACTAGCATTCCTGTAAATATATCCTGATCTATGAGTATGCCCCCCTTAATCACAGGATTAAGTTGGTAACTGAGTTGTTAATTTTTAACTTAAGGATTGCTAGTGCATCGATTCTATTGACATCATTTGAAACTTTAGGACCTAGTTTTTGTATTTATAGACTTAGACATGCCCAAGACTTCTAAAAAAAAAGTATTCTAAACTCCCGGTCCCGCCCGTGCAAAGCAGGAAACCCTTTTAAGATGTTAGTTTTTAGTATAAGTACATAGTGAAAATTTATATGAGTATGATAAGGTAGTGAATCTACCCAAGGAGCATATTACAAAAATGTTATTTAAAAGGGCAGTACATCTCTATTAAGTAAAATAAAGACTGCACTATAACTATTAACTAAGTCCATAAATTAGAATAGGATTTCCTTGAGGAGGCTTGCTTCAAGTATTAATTTTTAGAAGTACTATCCATAATAAGATATATTAAGAGTTTTCTTTCGAGTACTGTCTAGGAAACTCCTAGTCATTGGCTTCTCTAAAAGGCAAACCTTCCCCAATTTTACAATAGAGTATTCCCCCTTTTTCTATTAAAACCTTTGTATAAACAGCAGCCAGGCCTTGCAAAGGCGTAAGTAAAGGGGCTTCGATAAGCAAAAAAGAGTCCAATATTTCTCTGAAATTGCTTTTAACTTTCTGTTGTTGACAAACCCCTCCAATTATCAGTTGCACTTTTAGTCACTAACTTGCAAATGAATGCTTGAATTCTAAAATAAATACTTTTTTGCACAATCATAAAGTCGCTTATTACAAAACTTGAAATTGGAAGCCCGCTTTTAAGATAGACTGAAGGCTTAAACCCGGATTTCCCTACTATCAACCTCTAAGCCAACCCAAAAGAATATTGAAGAGGTGTAACTACTGACTAATGTTTCTGTTAAATATACAGTACTTCTTACTAAAATAAGTATGGGTTTATCTATATTTAGAATAAGATCAAAACTCCAAAATCTTATAAAAAAGAAGAATCATTTCTAGCTAAAAAATATAGCTAAAGCGGGTCTTATTAGTAGCTTGTTGAGGGGAATCCTTTAAACCGAGTCTCATAGATAGATTCTCTCTTAATTATTAGATTAGAAAAAAGTGCTAAAAAGCAAAGGAAGTCTGTTTATACTAATAATACGGGCTTCCTTTGTGAGTTTCAGTATAAATAATAAAAAAGTAAAGGCATAAAAGTTTTAATAGAAGGTTTTAAATTTCTAAAATAGTAAAAAAACTCTTCCTTGGCTTACACTAG
>JAYMSZ010000055.1:0-36373 GCA_036897665.1 Pelargonium citronellum
ATAAATGAGCTACTTTTTGGGCTTTGCGTATGGCTGAGCTCGCTTTAGTGCTTAATTAGTTCTATTTTTTTAATTTTAAATTATTTGGCTTATTATACTAAACAAATAAAAATATTACCTTCCTTCAAAAAAAAAAACAAATAAAAATATAACCTATTTCAAATATATATATATATAACCTGATTTGTCAGTTCAATGCCTTTTTCGTCAGCCATTGGTTAAACATCGAAGGAAACCGCCAATGTCGATCCGGTCTTCCAATTTTTGTTTTTGCCGTGAAAACCCCTAACTTTAGGAGGTAGGACTTCAAGTACCCCCTTAGAACTTAGGGTTAGGAGCTTATAGTCTCATGTGTGTAGAGTTTTGATAGTGCGGGAGTTGACTACAACAAAGAGGTATAAATTGGTGGGCATGTGTTGCGGAGAGTGACTGTGACACGAAACGACACTTAAATCAAACTAAAATTGTGTGAAATCATCACGAAAATGTTAGGATGGAATAAAGTCACGACAAACTCGAAGCAAGGTTAGACCTAATATGGACTAAGATCTTGCTTCAAATTCAAAACTTCAAATGAGATCCTAATTAGACCAAATACATCATCTTTGCAGATCCAAAGGTACCATACCTACCTACCTGTTCATCAAACAAGCATGAAAAAACATACCAATGAATCATGATTTGTAATGAAGTTAAACCAGGAAACAAAAACTGTAAAACTATATGATATTTATTCAGCAAATTAATGATTTGTACTGAAGGTCACACTTATAGAAACTAGAGTCTTTTGACCCTTATTCCATGCTAATTCATTATTGATATATACACATGAAAAAGAGATGAGCAAAACTGAAATTCTAAATGTTATTGGATAAATGGCTCCCAAAACAGATTTAACTACAACTGTACGTAAAACTATGCATAATATATGAACAAGCTGTTTGCCGCAGCGCAAGCAATTAAGTTTGTTGTTGGATGCCATGCCAGATGCTGCAGCTTGGAGCTTAAGTTACATGTAACTTCATTACTACCATGACTTGAGTGTTCTTGCCCTGCAAAATCATTTTTTTTTTTAAATCTCCGTATTGAACTCAAGAGTATATCAAAATTAAATTGCAGTCAAAGAAAGAAGAAGACAAACCTGGCCGATAGAATCCGCGTGTTAGATTGCTCAAGGATGACCTTCTAGACTTCGGAGCAGCTTGGACAAGTGCCTTCCTGTTTCCGAATTCAGTAATGACATACACAGTTGAGCCACATAATCTTAACATACTAACTATGCCATTTACTCGTGATTCTTAAGGTTCTTTATGCTTCTATACTACATTTATTGCCCCGTGATAGGATTTGAAGATAAAATACACAACCTACGGCAACCCTGTTTGGTCCTTGTATAAAGATAATCCATCAACTAAGGTTCAACCCTGTTTTACAAGTTCCTTACCAAGGAAATCAGTACATAACATTAAACAAAATCTCTGCAATCTTTGGAAATAACTTACCTTTTGCATTTATGTAGTGCCAACCAACATAGAATGCGAGATTGTGACCACAAGCAACAATTTGTTTTAAAAAGCTCAATCTAAAACTTGTGGGTTTGGTGGGACTGGAGTTCAGGACACTGGATAATACAACACATCTAAAAAAGAATTTGAGAAAGGAAAAGAAAGGAAAACAGGAAATTCACTTCCTCATATACCAGATACAAATTCTAAACTTGTGTGATTGCTTATAATTTGTGGAACACCAGATTTACTACTAGATTTAGGGAGCACGTATATAAAAGAAGCAAAAGCCTACCTGGTCGGATTTTTGCTGGCTTCTATTGTAGTACCTTCTTCACCACCAACACCATTGGAGAATACACGTAAACGATTGCTAAGTCAAATCAGGAGGAGGAATGTATCGTTAGAATTGAGATTTTTAAGAAGATAACAACATTTCATATTACTAAGTATGTAACTCCAACATTTGCCAAAAGGAAAAACCTATAAGATCCTGTCGCAAAATGAAGTCCGTCTCCACTGAGGCAGCACTCGAACTTATCAAATATTGACTCGTTGTTATACAAATCGCATAACTGCATCACATACGCCAGGCCATCAGCTATTAGTAACAAATGCATTCCATAAACGGTCATTGAAGACTTACAAAGTACGAACTAAGAAAAAAAGTACCATGAGTTTATAGCTTGACTACATATACTTGTTTCTAAGTTTTAAATTGAGAAAATACATTCTAATACTTATTCCTTTAACCAGTATCCCCTCTACTTCTGAGATACAAACAAGGGAAACATTGAAACATTAGTTTCATGTATATTATTATTATTATTGATCTGCATATTCAGAGATTTATTCAAATGGAAATTTTAATTAAAGACATTTCTATTTAAATCTCAAATAGATCAGGCTATGGACAAGTGGAACTAAGGTAGCCACTGGACAGTATCACAAAAAATAAATAAAAAGAAAAGAGCAAGATGATGTAGAGCAGGCACCACACAAACACCTATCATCAAGGCCTGCAGCAGTGCAGCGACTAATGTCGCCAAAATTAAACAAGAGCCAAATTTTTGATAAGAAATGAAGCAGTCGACCTGCCGGAATCGAACCAGCAACCTAGAGGACAAGTCCTCTGCTCTGTCCACAGAGCTAAGGTCGAATTTGGAGAAAGATGCCTATCCTTAGTAGATTCAAGCAAAAGAATCACAATGTACTGATACATAGCGAAGATGAGTACAAGAAGGCTATTATGTGCCACTCAAGGATATTTAAACAAAATAAACTTGGGTATCATGTTGCCGTGTTATTACCTTAGGGCGTAGGTAGTCATGAATCTTGAATATTGCAACCGGTGAAGAATCCATATGCGTATCCCACAGCTAATATGAGTGGTGAGGGATAGATCAGTAGTCGCCAAGGGCAAACTTTTTAGTTCTATTCAAGAAATAAATGATTTATGATAAAGCATGCGAACAATCATGAGTGTGCATAATATATTGTTAATGAACCATAAACCAGGAGAAGTAAATCTATCATGTTACAACTCTCCTCTGAAGAGATGCTGTAGAAAATAGAATAAGAAGCTGGGAATATAGCATATTAAGGGAGGTTTTCCCCTAACTGCAGTGTTAGTGAAGCTATCATATACTCACTGAGGTGAACATATAATACATCATACACTGGATAACCAACAGAAATTTATAGTCTCGTCTACCGAATTGAGATAAGAAATAACACACTTAGGAAAAATGGACGGAGCATTTAAAGCGAACATGTTATGCACAATGTAGCAATTAAGACCTTTAGGTTCATGTAGTCGCGACTTAAGATGTGCCGTCCATCAGATGTAAACTTTATGTCAGAAATAGAAGCAATGATCTCTGCAAATAGTGATTTAGATCCCCGGGATTCACCATCTTGTAATCTGTATGATCAATGCAAACATGAACAAGAGTCAGAATAAATCCAAGCAAAAGACTCTAGATGACGTGGAAAAGTAATGTACATAGACCAGCAATATGAGCTCAACTCACATTCGTGCACTGTTATCACATAATGCTGATTGCCGCATGTCAACTAGACGAATGAAACCTCTTGAGCTACTGTACGCAAGCAGATTACAGTGGATTGGATGGAATTCGGTTGATGTAATAACCTCTGCAACAGAACACAAGATATTGTTTGAAAAAACAGGCGACCGGCAAAAGGTAAGGGCTTCATTGAACATAAGAATATAATTGATCCGGTGACATCAACTGTTCTACACTGTTACTTCCCCTCTGATAGATGAATGTTTTGGACCAACTGTAATTTTAGGAATAAAGACAAATGACAAACATAAAATATACACACACAAACACAACTTGCTGACAAGAACAGCTGCATGAAAACTTGTCATTACCCAACTCCTTTATTAGCAAGAGCCAATGGATCATAACCATCATAAGTTAATGTAAAACAAACTTTTCGGATTAGATTTTTCATACTTGTGCTGTGATAAAGAACATATCTATAAAATATGCATTACAATTCAAATCACCTCATGAGATATCTGTGATCATAAAACACACAGTTCAGGCATACTACAAATATTTCATTTTGCATGTTTCACGAATCAAACCCATTGAATATGTCAAACTAGACTTTTAGCCATATCTGCATAACCACAATCTATGCTTTTTTCCAAGTAAAACCAGGCCCTGTATCTTAAAAGCATATTTAGTGGGCCTCATTTTGCAAAAGCCATTTAACAGCAATCCGAGCATTCCAAGTGCTTTCTCAAATCTCAACATGGAAGCCAGATAAATAACTGTACACATATTGCATCCATTAAAATTCATTTAAATCCATAAATAGGCAACTCTTGACGTACAATTATACAAAAATAGTAATACAGAAGAACCCGAATCATGTTTGAATTCCTCAGCTCCCATAATATAGAAACGAAAGCAGAGGAATAACAAAGATTGAGAGTTTGCGCACTCAGCAGGGCTTGCCTATCTATGGCAACACTAATGTCCCAGGAGAAATAAAACTTCGATTACACATAAACCGTGATATAATGTCAGAAAAAGGATTTCCCTATTCTTAAAAGGATGGAGTCTTATACATTTTTCAACAATCTGTTTTAAGGGTTTCAAAACTTATCATAGGAAGGATGCAATGTGTAAAACTAGGAGTATGTGAAAAATGAAGAGATGATGGGATGCAAATTCACTTAACAAATGAAGGGTATGCAGAATTACCAATTAGATCATCCATGTTTGAAGGCTTTGTGTCTATGATATTGAAACATTGATCACTAATCTCCAGGTTCCACAAGTTTATTCTCAAGTCATCGGCAGAAATAAATGTCTCGCCATCACTGCACAGGGTTGATTACAACAGATTACTATTTGTTTCTAACTTTCTATTCTACTAAACACGTGTGGTTTCAGCAAATATAAGAAAAGGATAAAGGACAGCTAGCTTGTGTTTAAAGAGGACTAGGAGAATATGTCTTCTCTTCATCCCTCTATAGCTTGCAAGGGATTTGAACACGGATTTCTAAGCTAGAAAAGCAATTACAATGCAACATATCGGTTCCAAACTTTACCTATTATTGGAAATTGAGTTAATATTAAAATCATGAGCATGAGCATACACCTTTCTACACCTTGCAGGAGCAGTGTCCCCAATATTAGTAATCTGTTCACATAAAAAACTAGTATGATAGTCTTGCATATTGAGCAAAGAAATGGACTAATACTTATGAATTTGTTAACTTTCTCAAAGTCTGCAAATACCTACCTTGGCATGCACTTCCTGCGATTCTTGTGAGTTCTCAGGTATTTTCTCTGTCCACTCAAGACGATAGCCATTATCAACAGATAACCCACCCTGACCACTTATGAAACTCCTTTCACCCAGAAGCACATTCTCTGAAGAAACCAATGGGTTGTGGTCCATTTCTTTTACTTTCTTCACTTTATGTTCCTTAACCTGGTATGAAAAATCAAAAAATAAATAAAAGTTAACATTACCAAAGCAATACCTGTATGACTGGAAAATCATCTAGAGGCTTGGTGCAGAGATCAATTATTTTTCTTATAGAATCAAAAAATAAATTATAAAGAACCATGCACAGGATGTCCATCAGAAAATGAACAAGGAGGTATAGTTCCTACAAAATTCAAAATTTCCTTCCGTTAGTGCAAATACTAACACCATCCATCATGTTCACGTCATTATCTCCCATCTCTTCCTTGTCTCCAAATGAGCTAAGTAGATCCTCATATAACTTTCCCACTTGCCCGTCTTCAAAGAGTTGCATTTTTCTAATCCATAAGCCCCAAACATAAGAAACCAACAGATAAAATCTATTACACATTCTGATCTTCCGCCTATGATAATTTTTTATTTTTTTTATTAGAGTATATAATTAATATCGGACCTTCAACTATCAACTTTGTTAACGTAATCAGATGTTCAAATAAAGATTAGGAATTTTAATTCCCGTACATATCTAACTTAATCTTAGATAGTTACAGTTTTGAATATTGTAAATCCTATGTTTATGGGATTTAATTGTATCGCACGTGAGGGGGAGTGTTGAAGTGGTGATATTCCCACATCGGATAAATATAAATAGAATGAGCTATATATAATGGTGGAAGCCAAACCCTACTAATAAGGTTGACACCATTGTATGTAACCCAATTTATTGAAATTTAACAAACTTAACCTTTTAGTTGAGTTTGTCCTCTACAATGGGCTTGCATGTAAAGGGGCATGCTAAAGTTTATAATTGATATTGGGTCTTCAACTATCAATTTAATTTTCTATATGGGTATGTATTCCACATTAAATCCTCCACTCACCTTTGTTTTCTGATTTCCAATTTTCCGCAATTCTCTCCCATTGAACTTGCTATATTCCTAGAAATAACAAATATTTGTTCAATGAGTAAACAACCTCCATTGGTCTTAAATCTGATGGTGACCAATCCTAACAGCTATATCATCATCACTCCAATCCTTTATGCCATTCTACAGGTGAGTACTTTAAAGGATGACAGTCAATAATTGTATGATTGGATGATCCACTTTTAGGTAACATGCAATCATTCTACGGGCACCATTAAAGTACCTAACAATGAAGCAAATAAAGCATTAGTGGGCACATAAGCATTGCATACCTTCCACAATTTAATTGTCTTATCATTTGTTGAAAGGATGAACTGTGAGCCATTGGGGGTTGGACACCATCTTAATTTGTTGATCTTCTCTTCAATTTCCACACTCCTCAAGTAATCAAACTATAAAAAGAAAAATAGAAGTAATACTATTAAAACATGCGGCATGCATAGAGATGAAAGAAAGATACTCCAGTTTACTGTGAGCAGACAGAAAACATATCCAAGATTCCATACTGTCCAATATGAAGCATACCTCCGTTTCATGACTCAGAAATTCAGTCTTGTACTGATATTCTGGATGCCATGTGTGGGTGGAATCCATTTGTTCCAACTCACCCCGAGACAGGTGCTGATTTGATGTCTACAAAGCCGATAAGGTTTTGAAAAAAAGGTCAGAAACACATTAAACAACCCATACAGCCGTAAAAGGAGGAGCCATAATGAATTCAAAATTTCAAACAAGTTTTGCTCAGTTAGAACAGAAATGTCCACATGACAGATATATTAAATCACATTGGAGATCCTCACATCTTTTCCATCCTTTCTTTCAAAAATCACAACGCGGCCACCTTGGTCTCCGGCAGCAAGATGATCACCACTCTTATTGAATTCAATCGCAGATACAATATCAACTGAAAAAGGCAAGTTCATTATGTCAAAAGAAGTAATGCAACATGTAAATAAGAGAAGTATGAAAACAAAACCAAATCTCACATCATAGTCACACTTCAAGAATATAGTTCAGAGCTCAGCCCCAATGTTTTGAATGGGTGTTATCCACAAAGTTGGATCACCACCATAACTAACAAGATCAAAATAATTTCATAGACTTCTGAAATGCCCTAATTTTACATTTCTTGAAACGGTGAGTGCCAAACTAAAACTTCGCCATTCATATTTACTATATGCACTCATATGAAAGATTCTACAAAAACATAGGAACAGTCACATTTACACTCATCCTAATAAGTATCTTAACAACACCCCTTGTTTGGTTGAAGAGAAAATAAAGTAAAACAGAAGTCCCATTCCTCAAAACATAAAACTTAAAAGAAATAGTCCCATTAGACCACACTGCAAGACTCTCTTCTTTTCTCTGGAATCAAATTATTGCTTGAAAAAGATTACTGTCTTCTTTCAAGAAGCCCAAATCATCCAAAAATAAAACAAAAAAATACACTTTCCCATCAACCAAACAGGCCATAGATAGTAAACCCTTGAAGTAAAAAATTCCATAAACAGCTAGATTTTGGGTCTGAATCACATGTAGAGAGGGAGAGAGAGAAAGTAACCGTCTTGAACTTCTTCGCCGGGAGCTCGTTCGCCGAAGACCTGAGAGAACTTCCATCGGAGAGGAAAAGAAGAGTCGGAGGTGAGAGTCATGGTGGTAGCAGCAGATTCCCTCGAAACGATGACGTTTTTGTGGATGGTCTCAGGAGACGACCATCGCCAGCAACAGCATCTTCTTTGGAATTCGGAGAAAATCAACAAAAAAAAAAACAAAACACTGAGGAAAAATTATGATTCTTTTTCTCTCGGTTTCTTCTTCTTCTTCGACTCTCACTCACTGTCTAAATCTAATTATTTGTATATTCCTATCCACCTCATATATTATTACATTCTTCGAAATTCCCGAGAAAATGTTTTCCTTTTACCTTATTATATTTTTCCAGCTTTGCTTGTGATGTCACAGCCTTCTTGCTTTTTTGGGCTTCTTTTTGATCCAATGATCTCTTTATTTTTTTACTTTTTCCTTTTATAACCAAATTGTCCAAAATTGGTTCCAGATAGATATTTTTTTTGGTGAGGTTAAATAATTTTATTATTTCTTAATTTCCCTTTTTTTTGGCTTATGTAGTTTTTGTTATGATAAATTTAGTGATTATGATTTAGGGATAATTGCAGATGACCCCCGTAAACTTGTCACTTAAAGCAAACGTATACCCTAAACTTTATTAACAAGAATCCGACCCCTACTAACTTTCCATCACCCATTCCGTCAGTTACATCTAACGGAAAATTAATCTCTCTAGTCACATGTCTTGCACATGATTGATTGTTTTTTCAAAATACCAATTTTACCCTTTTGTAATTTTATTTTTCAATTTATAAAACTAGAAGATTTCAGTGCCCGGAAATTCAAGCATTTGAATATTCCGGCGATAGGAAGTTCAAAAGTTTGCTGAAATCTGGGTTTGTGAAGATTCCGACGACGGAAAACTCAAACATTTGAATATTCCGGCGACGGAAAAGTCAAGCGTTTGAATATTCCGACGACGGGAACTTCAAATGTTTGTTGAAATCTGGGTTTGTGAAGATTCCGGCGACGGAAAACTCAAGCGTTTAAATATTCCGGCAACGAGAACTTCAAAAGTTTGCTGAAATCTGGGTTTGTGAAAATTCCAACGAGATTGCTTATTTTCAAAAATCATAAATTTAGGTTGATTTGTGTTATGTATATGATCAGTAGTATTTTTTAATTTCAAATTTTTAAGCAATCGAACAGTTTTTTTTCTAGATCTGAGATTTCCATTCTCAAATTAATTCAATTCCCAAATCATACAAACCAAAAATAAAATTCTCTTTCATTTTAACAAATCCAAACAAATTACCAATAACAATAATGAAATCCAAACAATTTTTGTCCCATGTTTTACATATAATGAACAAATTTAACAAAAGAAAATAAATCCATGCACTGTGTTACAGATCTGGTTTGATTTACACAAATAGAATTCTTTTTCCAAAACAGACCAGAGCTGGAGCTAGACCTACTCGACACTCAACAAAGCTGCCGGCAGATCTGGTGGCGGCGAAGGAGGGAGGAAGTGGAGCCGGACTTGAGGAAAACAAGATCTGGAGCCGGAATCGCACCAGAACTCGCTCTGGTTGCTGTTGTTGCTCCGGTAGAGGCGAAGAAGAGGACAACCGGTTGTGACGATTATAGAGGTTGTGCCGGAGAAAGAGGGAGGCAGTGAAGTTGGAGTTGAGACAAATCGGAGCCGGAATCGCAACAAACCTCACTTTGGTTGTTGTTGCTCCGGTGGCTGCGTGCTCGGCGGTGGAGGCGACGAAGAAGATGACAGCCGATTATGACGATGATGGAGCGGCTACGATGGTAGAGGTAGCTCCGATGGCGATATGGAGCATGGCCGTGGAGATTAGAGAGAGAGGCTGCAAATGAGAGTGGCTTGATGATGAGATGTTCAAAGAGAGATGATGATGATATATGTTTTTTGAATGATGACGATGAATTTTTAGGGTTTTAAGAGAATGAGGGCATTTTAGTCTTTTTATTGTTTGAGATAACAGAGTTATAACGGAATGGGTGAGAGAAACTTAATGGGGGTCATATTCTTGTTAATAAAGTTCAGGTAATACAACTGCTTTAAGTGTAAAGTTCATAGGGTGTATATGCAATTATCCCTAGTCTATACTCTACACTCTACAGCGTCCTGTTTGGTTCCCAAGAAAATTCTTATTTTACTTCCGTGATCCTTCACACAGTTGAGAGTCACATAAATAAATAAATCAATAAATTTAAAACTCATTATTTTATTAAATTCCTTACTCTCAGACTCTCCAATCTCTGAGAGTCCGAGTCTTGAGTCGTTTCTCTCTCACCCTCTCCCTCTCTGGACTATCTGGAGAGTGAGTGCAAATTCTCTAGAAACTCCAACTCCTGAACGTCTCGGAAAATCACATTCTTTTCCGTTTCAGGAAAGGAAAGGAGAAGAAACCAATTGAAAACGAAATTGTATAAGAGAAACTGATCTTCATTGAGCTTCTTCTCCCATTATTTTCTCTGCTCAACTCTAACTCGGTCAGTGCTTCTTCCACCGCCTCAAAATCTGCACATTGGGTTGTTTTGATTTATTTCGCGTTCTGGGTTTTGCTCGTTTTCCATTTTTGTCACCTGGGTTGTTGTTATTTTTCCGTTTGATTCGCTTTTTCGTGAGCTCGGATTCATGTGTAACATTGGATCCAGCGAGTGCTTAGAACAGTGCTAATCACCCTGTTTTGATCCTGAAATTGGTTTTTGTTAAGTAGTATATTATATTTTCTGATTTTTAGTTTGTGGTTGGTGCGTACTTTCTGTTTTTTGAAATGCTGTGGTGCTGTTTGGATCCAAAATAATGTTTTGTGCTTCTTAGTTGACTTGAAATAGGTGTTCGTGTTGATTCTTGAAGCATATTTTGCTGGTGTGTGTGTGGGGGTGAGTTTGTGGTCTAAAGTGAGTGGTGAGCCCAAAAGCTTTCTCTACCTTTGTTCATGACTTTGCTGCTGTGATGTGACAGTATTGGTGAAATTAGACCTATTGATTGTTGAGATATTGGTTAATGTGGCCATGTTTCTAGGCCAGCATTAATTCATTTACTAGTTTTGTGTGAGAAGTGAGAACTGAGGACTGAGAACCATGGTTAGAGTTGTTAATAACATGTACTTAAACACTTGTTAGGACATAAGAAATTTAAGATCTTTATTGCTCATTCTCACCAAACAGTACTTGGATTGAGTAGTTTGGTTTGTGTCTGAAAATGTTGTCTCACATTCTCATGTGAATGCGTTCATTTCATTGACTACGGGGTGCATTTTTTTTTTTATCCTTTTTGCGTCAGATTGTTTTGGATTAGTTGTGGTTTTGTGCTAGGATCTGAATTACTGTTTTAATCAGTAACTCTTTTTATGACATAAGGATTTCTAGGAAGCATGCTCATTTTGGATTTAAGAATAATCTTTTCTTTTGATATGCCATGATCAGAAGAATCTCTATCTTAATTTGCAACCAATTTTTTCAGGAAATGTTTTACAAAAGATACATAACCTATCTGTTTCACTTGGATTTCCATAAATCCTTTAAATGAAAGTTTCTATATCATTTCCATGCGTCTCAGGAGCTTTTGATATCTATCCCTATTGCTATGCTTACCTCCTGGCTTTAGCTTTTTCTATGTGTTTTCATAAAGTCTCTCTTGTATTAATTAGAAATTATTTATGTTGGTGCGTTATCCGTGTCCTTCCAGCAGGAGGCAGCTTATGTCGATGGGTAAAGATGCTTCTGGTACCAAATCACATCAGAAAAAACAGGGCCTTTTAAAAGATCAAGTTCAGTTGGTTAAGAGAAAGGACTGCAATCGTTATGAGATTGTTCCAATTAAAGATCCTTTGTCATTTGATAAGGGTTTCTTTGTTGTAATCCGAGCATGCCAGTTGATAGCCCAAAAAAATGATGGGTTAATACTGGTGGGGTTAGCAGGTCCTTCTGGAGCTGGGAAAACTGTATTTACAGAGAAGATAGTCAACTGTATTCCCAGTATTGCTGTCATATCAATGGACAACTACAATGATGCTAGTCGGATTGTAGATGGAAACTTTGATGGTAAATCTTTCTTCTTCTTGCCTTTCTTCCAAATCTTTGATGTTTTATTTTTGGATTGTAGAAAATTGTTTGTTAATCTCATTGGTAGTTACAGAACTTTCAGCTTTGATTAATTGCAATGAGGCACTTTTTTCTTTGTAGAAGCAATGCACACCAAATGATTTTCAAAGAGATACATTTTATGATTTTCAACTAACTCTAAGTAGTACTATTTTATTATTTTCTTTTTAAAGGAGTTGGTTATACATGAATTAACAATATTATTATTATAATAAATTATTTAGTATCGGTTGAGTTTGTTATAAGACAAGATTATGACGATACAAGAGTAAATATATTGTATTAACTAACTTATCTTTAATTTTTCTTTCTGAAATAGAAATAAGAACACTATGTTAAGATGTGTGAGTACTTTACTTTTTAGCTTTATCGTTCATGATAATGTATAAAAAAAATGAGCATTAGGAGTTACGTACCAAGGGTCTTTTAATTATATATATATTACTATTTTAGTTAATAAATATGCTAGTTTTAAGACTAACATTACTTATATTCATGTTTTTAGAAACATTAACTAATCAAACAATTAATGTTGCTCTTTGGTTATAAATGAAATTATGAGATTGCCAACCAGCAAGGCAGCAAATATATATAGTCCCATAGTTCTATATGGTTGGACACAAACCATGGGAAGGATACCTTATTTGTTACCCCACACCACTATATATCCTTAATTCTAACATAGTTATTAACGAATTTTAATTTGTTTTCCTCAATTTTCTGGGTACCATTTAGCATATGGTTTCACTCCAAATTTGGAGAACCCAAAGAAGTAGAAACTGCTGATATCAATCCAAAAGGTCACTGCTCACTCAACTGTGGAGTCATCGGAGGAGTTGGCTTTTATGAAACAACACATCATAAACACAACAAAATAGTCTTCAATTTTATTCAATTGAAATGATAATAGGATTTTAATATCTTCTAGCTAGTGTTTGATCCGATCGTTCATTAGTTGTATGTACATATTTTAATACCGACACAATTATCTTGAGGATGATTTGAAATTAGGACCTCAAATACGAACCGTGCCATGAGCACATAGCGAACTATTCTTTCGCATTTCAAGTTTTGTTGCATTTAATTTGAAGCCCAAGAATATTGGTGATTTAGTTATAAATTTGGATAGAAAGAGAGAGGTAGGGATGATATAAATAGAGAAATAGATGTGGAGGTACAAAAGATGGCAAATACTTACTGTGTAATATAAATTGAGCAGCCAGATACAGATAGCTATACCAACCAATCATCTTTTGCTAAACTAATTTATTGATGAAAACTTGTGCATTGGTTGAACCAACCCAACCCCATGCATGCTACGTCATCAAATATGTCTCTTTTTTGTTTTCGAAGTAGCTTGTTGAGTTCGTTTAATTTCTCAACCTCATTTCTAAATACTTTGGTTTGTTTTCCAACAACTTTATCATCTTCATTTGGAAAGTATAAATTTACCAAATTGACCTCTGAGACTTGGAGATTGATTTGATTTTGCAACCTCAGACTCAGTGGGTTAGGTTTATTCCAAACATTGTGCCACCCTTTTAATCTTCCATATTTCAACCTTTTTTCAATATTAACAATTCAATATTTGCCTGAAATACACTATTGGAATGTTATGTACAGAGCTATTCCGATTTATTCACCAACAAGTACGGAAAAAAAATTGGAATAACTTTGTGTTTTTATTGACAAGTACGTGACTCTTTAAAATCGTAAAAATTTAAACGCATTCTTAAAATATTTTCAAGCCATGGATCTTACGCTGGTATATTTGTGGCAAAATGGTCAGTGTGAGGCCAGATCTAGTCATGACATTACGACAATTGTGGTAGTGGTCATTTTGTAGCTGGTGCGAGAATAGATTCGTAGATGTTCCAGCACCCCCATCTCTTTCTCTCCTCATTTTCAGAACATGGGAGAGAAAAATTGAAGATGAAGAAGCTAGGTGACGAGCAATAGGAGAGATGAAGATGAGTAGAGATGGTGGCTCACAAATCTTGTATGGAGGGCGGAAGCATTGGCAAATTGGAGGCGATGATGACCAACCTTGGCTTGGAGGCATTGGAATCAGTAGTGACCTTTCTAATCAAGAGTGAAGCAATTAAATTCGTATAATTAGTTGATAAATCATAAAATTTCAAATGACAAATAAAAAGTCCATATCATATGCATGATTTAATTGCTATTAGATTTTAGTCAAACTCGAATCATGAATATCCAAATACTTCTTTTTGTTTAAATTCAACATTTTACAGGTTTTTAAACGCGCAAAATATTTAATTTTCGCACAAGAAAAAAACAAAACAACCCTCACATAAAAGATTCCATGGACTTTCAACAATTTATCCCAAAGATGAATATTGAATATATATACCAAAACGTTTAGTAAATTCAAACAATATCACTCATTATCAGAAATTGTGATTGATACCAATTTTGAACTGGTACTAGTCAGCGATTTTGGGTGGGTTAGGCAATATTCTGTTGTTTGGGTTCAGGGAAGAAGAAGCGAAGAAAATAGGGGTCAAAATGGAATAGGGACCATTGTAAATATATGCAAAAACAATGCCCTTTTTCGAAATCACAAGTTTAAGTCAAAAGCTTACCCAAATTATGTTTCTCAAGTTCGTTAAATTGCGTTAAATCCGATCAAATTTTAAAAACCACTTTGTGTCCCAATTTTTCTCCTTCACTCACAACCCATCTCTCTCCAGGATTTTTTTATTCGAAGCAAGAAACAGAGCACTTGCGGTAATCTCGAAAACCAATAATTCTTTTTGGTTTCGAATCGTTAAAATATATGTATATTTTCACAATCGTAGCGTATAGCTAGGCCTGCATAGAATATTTTACCTATTTTATTACTGATTGTTTGGTTATGGTGTTTTGATTTCGAACAACATGAAAACAAACATGGAGGATAATATGTTTCTTTACAACTTTTTGTGCAGCAGGCCGGCACAGAGACAAAGATCTCTCTTGTGCTCAAAATCTCTTCTTTATTAGTAACATATGTATATTTTTCAAACTCCGATCGATAACGAAAGATTAAATTTATCATTTGTTTAGTGCTTGAAAAGCAGAGTACTGTTGTGCTTGTCTCTCTGTGTTTTTCATTGGTACCCCTGTTTTCTGTGTATCAGAAACAGAGGAATGGAAGGTAAGGTTGGAGCCGGAGGAGAGATTCGGCGACTGCACATCATCTACTTTCTCAGTCGGACGGGTCGTGTGGAGCAACCCCATCTCATTCGTGTCCACCATCTCAACAGAAATGGCGTCCATCTTCGCGGTATGATCTATCTGCAACCATGCTCTGTTTTTTCTTGCTTTGGCAGAGTCGTTTACTCACAGCTCTCTGTTTATTTGGTTTTGTTGGGCTGCAAAGATGTCAAGAGGTGGCTGTCGGATCTGCGAGGAAAGGACATGCCTGACGCGTTCGCTTGGTCGTACAAGAGGTGAGTTCGTTTATCTGTGTTTCTTGAATTTCTTTTTATCAGCAAACATAACTAGCGAAACTCGAACTTAAAACCTAAAGAGAAACAAGCGCCTTTAAGCCACTTGCAGTAACAAATAACAATATGACAGTTTTGGTAATGTGGTCAACTCTTTTGTTTTGTTTTTGCAGGAGGTACAAGAAGGGTTTTGTTTGGCAAGATTTATTGGATGATGATCTGATTACTCCAATTTCAGACAATGAGTTCGTGCTCAAAGGATCCGAGATTGCACCGACCGGACTAGGTAATCAATCATCTTGATTTTACGTGATAACAGTTGAATATATATGTTAATAAGTAATTTCACATTATAATTATGATTTCTTTTTGGTGGTGTTTAAGGTTCCGGCATAAACCAGAAGCAACAATCTCCACCTCTGAGAGACTCCCAGAAAGAAACTCAAACGTCCATGGAAGTGTCGCCGGAGATAAGCGGTTCGTTTGGGTCGGAGAGGTCCACAGTGACAGAAGTTTCAATGAATGACGAAGAAGAGAAGCTTGCAAATAAGCATAGCAAACAGAGCAGTGACGACGAACAAAGCTACACGAAATCGGACAACTCTTCTTCTTCTTCGTCCTCGTCCTTGTATTCAATTCTCTTGAAAAAGGACGAAAACAACGAGAATGATATTAGTACGTCGTCTCCAATAGTGACGTCCACTTCGTTTTTGCCACCACCTACGGAAAAAGACAATAAGAGGAGCTCCAATGGCGGAAACAGAGCGTCTCTGTTCCGGAACATACTTTCTTGCGGAGCTGTGGACACCAACGACTCGGCGCTGGTGGCGCGCAACAAGAACCATTCTCAAGAAAATGGTGAGATAGTGTGCAAAGGAGATAAATTGGGAGGGTCCGCTCGGGTTTTTGGCACGCATTGGAACCAAAAGCAACACCTCCACCAAGATCAATATTCAAGGTAAGTTAAAACTATTAGTAAGACGTTTACTTTTCTTGATGTCTAAGATTCATCATTCGACTGTTAATTGGTTATTAGAAAAAAGTGTCAGCTGTTAGTAATCATCAAATTTTCATGTACAACTACTTTGTTGTATCAACCTAGCTAATACAATGCTTATAAACTGATATGTTAATATATATTTAATGGAAATTGAATTTAGGTGGGATTGGTTTGTATTTGAATGTTGTTTGCAGGAAAAGCTATGATGGTGGAGTGAATAGTACAAAGAAGCATAACGAAACTACTGGGCAAAAGCCAGTTTGTGCTGCTTACAAGCCTGTGCGTGGCCCAACTTGCTCGTAAGTCATCTAACCCATTTATTTTCATAAATCTATTATTATTTTTAGTATTTGAAATTGACTAGAATATTGTCAATTGAAGTGAGTAAAAGTCAACCAAACAATATAAGCTTGTGAGTTAGACAAGTGTCAATTAAGCATCAAGAAGGCTAGTTTACATTTTAAAATTGTTGGGAGGTCCATTTTCAACCAACAATATATAGCATCATTGATCAATATGTTTATGAATTAAGTAGAAAAACTTATTATTCTATTGAGGTCAACCCTCAAAACCTGCTTTTGATAATTTGACAAACCAAATATAAATATAATTAAGTTTCCAATATATTTATGCAGGCAATGTGGGAAATCATTTAAGCCAGAGAAATTGCACAAACACATGAAGTCATGTAGAGGAATGAGAGCAATGGCAAGAAAGGCAGGAGCTACTGCAACTTCTGGGGAGAAGCCCCCAATTAACAAATCAACACACAATGAATCTCAATCAGCTTTTAGCTTTATGTTGACAAATTGACCATTCATATATACTTTTTACAAGTAAATATATATTGTTAGACTTTCAAATATCTTTTTTTAATTAAAGGGTTCTGTTCTCTTATACTCCCACTTTTATAGAATCGATACTGTGAAATGGGTATATAAGGATTTGAAATGAAATGTGTAACATGCAAGGAAATTAAACATAAATTGTTCTATAAAATCGATACTTTGAAATGCAAAGTGTAATCCTCATGATTGGGCATTCGATTAGGAGTGTATGATCAAAATGCACAACTCGATCAGTGTCATATTTTCAAGAAGTTGAGCAACGAAGAAGCAAAATGTTGGTCTAAGCTGAGGGATGGAGCAGCAAGCCAATAATTTGTAGAAAACGTTGATGAGGAAAGTCATGACGTTGCTGAAGTGTTATTCTCCTACTAATTAATGATATATTTAATAAAGTGACGTGGTTGATAAAATAGTGGCTGTTCCGAACATATGTATGAAGCAAATTCAAGTCAATTTTTAAGGAGCTTGATGAATCACAGAAATGTCAGGTTCGATTAAGGAAAAAGGACTATTGTTGCTAAAACCCCACATGGTAATACACGACTCCTCCATTATGTGCAATATATTCCTAATTTGGCACATAATTTGTTGAGTGTTGAGCAATTGATGGATGGTGGTTATGTTGTTTTATTCATGATGGTTGTTGTTCTATATATTCATGATTAAAAAAAAACTCGACAGATGGTAATTTGAATTCCTACGACACAAAACAAAATGTTTCTATTGGGTCTCTGGGTTTAAAAAATTGGGCTTTGGTTCATACAGGTAGTAATGCAAAATTGGGCCATCTTTGTTATGGGCATTTGAATGTAAATGGGTTAAAATTGCTGTTTTAGAAAAATATGTTTGTTCAAAAATTGATGGTCTTGATTTTTGTGAATTTATGAGAAATAAAGTAAAAATTCGTTTCTAGTAAAAATTTTATGGTTTGTGCCTCTTTCTCTCTCTGCCATTTTGAGAGTCGGTTAAGATTTTTTGTTCGACTATGACTGCTTTTGATTATCAAAACGGTGACAGTCTCTTGGAATTGCATATAACAAATTGCATTCTTTCTCATTCAGATAGCGAGTCTTGTTTTGATAACAAACTAGGGGTTGTTAAGATTTGCAGTACGACGTAGATCGCGGTAGGTAATTTATTGGTGTGCGCACATGGCAGCAGGAGACGGTTGCAAAGAAGGAGAAAGTGACTTGGAAGGTGGTGGTTTGACCAGAGTTCTCGGATCAACTTTCGAGTTTGTTGTCGAATCAGATTGCAAACCCGATGGTTGTGAGAGGTTGTTGGAAAAATCATCCACGCGGTCGCCTTGAGCTCCAAGTGAAATCTATATCAGTTGTTCGTGCTCTTCAAGCTGGAGGGGAGAACTCCAGTGCTTACAACTTGATAATTCAGGCTGATAGGGAGGATTCTAATACTTTTATTTGATCATTCAAGATGTTTCAGCCATTATGCCTCAATTTAGTAAAGTCAGCTTTTTATTTTCGAATTTGTCTCTGAACTGAGTAGTCCACAAATTAGTTAGATTTTTGATTTTTTTGACAGACTTGTCTGAGTATGTTGATTTTTCAAGTCCCCAATTTTTTTGTCAAATACGTTATTGTTCCATTTAAATTATTATATTATTATTTTTTGCCTTAAAAAAAAGTCATATCACAAACCCATGTCTGATTCAGTCCCACTCCCACGTGCGACCACTGTTATTCCACGGTGCTCAGCAAGCCACCATAACTTTGGTAGGCCCTCACCCCCATGCCTCTGTCCTGCCTCCACGCTCCTCTCCCACCACCGCCCGGTCATTTTATAATCTCACGAGGATTTGTTTTTGTTTTAAGGATAGGATAAAAATATTTGGTGACAAGTTTCATGTGATGACCACAGCGTGAAAAGTTGACGACACGATCGACGTCGGAGAAGGTGGAGTGAATAAAAGTCAAACGTTTTACCCAATGAGGTGACTTGACTCGACCACCAGCTGACGGCGCTTTAACGTCAGGTATGATCGAAGAGCGTTGTGGGGCCCACTATCTTTTTCCTTTCCCTTTCGGGTATACCCGAGACGCGTGTCGAGCGGCGAGGCCTACCGCACTAGGCATCTGTGGGACCCGCTACCTGATAATAATGGCAAGTTACTGGGGCCCACTAAAAGTCTCTCTCTTGCTTTTATTTTTATTTTTCTTTGGATATTTCATGATAAATTATAATTTTGGATTTGCATCTCAGATTTACTTTCTTGCATGCCCCAAAGGAAATGCGTGGTAAAAATGTGGAAGCTTTGCGGACTCTGCTCTCTCTATGCAACTCAGAAACTGAGTCCCTTCAGGACACATGGAATGCAGTTTTGGAATGTGTTTCTCGGCTCGAATTCATTACATCAACCCCTTCTATTGCTGTTACTGTCATGCAAGGTTCAAATCAGATATCCAGGGATGCCATTCTTCAATCTCTCAGAGAATTGACTGGGAAACCTACCGAACAAGTATTTGTCAATAGTGTTAAGTTGCCCAGTGATTCTGTTGTAGAATTCTTCACTGCTCTCTGTGGTGTATCAGCCGAGGAACTAAAACAAACTCCGGCTCGAGTTTTCAGCTTGCAGAAACTTGTAGAGATCAGCTATTATAATATGGCTCGTATACGTTTGGTATCTTCTTTCTTCCCTGGGACTCATATTTTGTTTGATATGCAATTTAGACCATATGACGCAGTGATGCACTTAGTTTGATTGGCCCTTGCCCCTTTACTGCTATGTATATGATGCAAGTTTTACCTGTCTAGTACAGGGATTTTTTGGTTATCTATAGACAAAATGGGGTTTGGATTCGAGAAAAGAAGGGGTTTTAGGAGTTACTTGAATTTGTGGACAGCAACAAGAATTGCCCAAGATATAATAAAACAGATGGAAATCTCTTTGCCAGTGGAGAGAAGAAACTATAGTCAAATATCTTTTTAATGTAATAAACCTAATTTATATACTACAAAAGTGATCATTATAGTTTCTAGATGGGGTTTAAAATCTTCTTTACAAAACTAGCCACGTAAAAACTAACTTGGAAACCAAAAAAAAAAATTTTACTGACGAAATTACTTAATCTAACAAATTTAGATACCTTAGATCTATAATACAGAAAGATGGAGAGATTGAAGACAATGTTAGAAATATGATTAATGCATGGTGGTTGAAGTGAGAAAAGGCTTTGACTTTGAGAGCTCTTTGTGATAAAAGAAATCCCCTAACTTGAGAGGAAAGTTCTAAACGGTAGTAGTGTGGCCAATTATGTTAATCGACAATGAATTTTGGGCCCTAAAGAGTAAAGAGACTGCAAAGGTGTAGGGGTAGACCTAAGTTAACATGAAAAGTAGTAAGGGAAGACATGATAGCACTTGGGTTAACTGAGAGTTGAGAGAAACTAAAAGGTGTAGGTGGAGACCTTAGTTAACATGAAAAGTAGTTAGAAAAGACGTGATAGCACTTCGCTTAACTAAGGAGATAACATAGATAAGATAGAGTGGATGAGGAGAATGCAACTACGAGCAGAAGATCCCAAAGAGTTTTGCTTATGGATTCATGTAGCTGACCCTGACATTGTTTGGTATGGCTTTGTATTACTAAAACACCTTCCCTGCAGAATTGTCAAAGTTTAAAAATTTGCCTCTTATTACTTGCTAAATCCAAAACATGACTGCGTTAACACCTTTGAGGTAAAAGAAGAAAACAGATATAAGATCAATTTTTCCTCTGATTGCATTGAACCCAGGAATAATGAACTTCCAAAAATTAGTAGGCATATCCAAGATGATGTTTGTAAAGTCTTTTCTAATCGTGGTTGCTGCTTGTGATGTTGTAAAAAATATGAAATATTTGTGTTAGTTCACATATAAATAATAATTGGATTTGTGCTAATTGACTTTCCAGAAGTTAAACTGATGTGCCCTTTCAGAACCTTCCAAAGTTTTATCTACCCATTTAACCCAAGTTGAAGGTTTTCATTGTGTAACATTTGTGGTTTTATGCTCCTTGTTAATCACGCGTGGCAAATGAGTAATTGCTGAAGAAATGAAAATATATTTTGTCCATAGTAGTGTATTCGAATTGAGTGTGAGTCGTGGCGCAATGGTTAGGTTGCCGCCTTGTGACCTTGAGGTCACGGGTTTGAGTTAGGGCAACAATCTCTCTGCAAAAGGAAGGGAGATACTGCATATATAAATGACCCTTCTTGCACCCATAATCGCGGGAGCCTCGTGTACTAGACTGCCCTTGTAATGTATTCAAATTGTTATTGTCACATATAATGTTTACATGAGTGATCTGTTAGCATAATGAGAATCATTTGTTAACTGCCTCTGCTGTATTGATTTTGTGATGCATTTGAATGCTCCTGCTAAATTCTTATGAGTATCAAGAATCCAATTTTTTTGTTCATGCCTCTTCCAGGTCTGGGCTAGAATATGGTCTGTCTTGGCAAATCATTTTATTGCTGCTGGGAGTCATCATGAAGAAAAAATTGCTATGTATGCCATAGATTCACTAAGGCAGCTTAGTATGAAATACTTGGAGCGCGCAGAACTAGCTAATTTCACTTTCCAAAATGACATTCTTAAGCCTTTTGTTGTTCTTATTCGGAACAGCCGTAGTGAATCAATAAGGAGATTAATTGTTGACTGCATAGTTCAGGTATGTCTACTTGCTTTTTCCTGAATGCTACCCATTATTTTTACTGTTTGTAAATAATTAAATGCGTCTTTGTACATCAATGATAGCATTCTTAATAGAAATAAAAAAATGCTGGTTGCAGATGGTAAAATCTAAAGTTGGAAATATAAAATCTGGATGGCGCAGTGTCTTCATGATCTTCACTGCTGCTGCAGATGATGAATTGGAATCTATTGTTGAAAGTGCATTTGAAAATGTTGAACAGGGTAAAATCACGACTTTTATACTCATCTTCTTGTGGTGTCACTTGCAATATTATACTGATGAATTTTTTGTTTTTGTTTTATCTCTAATGCCTGATGCCATGGACATTTGCAGTTATCTTGGAACACTTTGATCAAGTTGTTGGAGATTGCTTTATGGATTGTGTCAACTGTCTGATCAGGTTCGCTAATAATAAAACTTCTCACCGTATAAGTTTGAAGGCCATTGCGCTCTTGCGTATTTGTGAGGATCGTCTGGCAGAGGTATGCTATTTTTGCTTAGTCATCCCTTAAGTATATCAATTTTATTTATTTATTTATTTATTTATTTATTTTGGTACTATTACTTTTAAACATTGTAATTTGTTCAGGGATGAGAGGCTTATTCTGATGGATTCTTTTCCGTTGGTAAATACATTAGAGCAGAATTTTGAATTTTGGATAAATGTAGCAGCTAAAATTTTACCTGTGTTTGGAAACACCATAATCTTTATACAGTTAACTTAAAAAATTTCGGAACAATGACAGAATGAGATCCACCCGATGATTTGGCATGACAGGTCTGTGAAAGATCAGCTTAAGACCATCCATGGCAAACACCTTTTGTTGGAATTTCTTTTGGACATATTGGCTTAAAACATCAACTAATCGAGTAGGATCTAGGCAAACTATGTAGTACAGTCATAGATTCGAGGTGATGTTCTTGGGGAAATATGACATGCCACCCTCATCCAATCTAGAGTTCAGATATTTTCCTTGACTCCTAACTCATAAGACTTGAAAACACTAAACCAGGAACATCCTAAGACTGTTTTCTGGTAGTATTACCAAGCCATTTATTTTTTCAAACTTACAAACACAGGAATAGTGTTCACTAGAAGTTCTATATATTTGCATGTACAAAGTATTTAATGTGTGGACTGGTGATCACTGATCTTCAGATTGAGGCTTTGGGCTGAATTTTGGCAACCATTAAACACACCTTTCTTGTGAGTGCATGGTAAAAAACTAAGTAACTCTTAGTAAAAGCATATGTTTTCTCTAATCTATGAAGGAGAGTTGCTGACATGAGCTTGATGTGCGGTTTTGGCATATAGCTGTGCACTGGATTAATATAATTGTACTTGGGCATGCTTGTGCACCTTCTGTATGATTTACAGATTGTAAATACATTACTGTTCTGGGGTTCTCTTGGCTTACTGAGTTCCATGTTCTAATGTGTTCTAATGAATTTGTTTGCTTGAATGTGCTACTTTGGGTCTGCTCATTGCGAGTTTTAAGTTTATCTCCCATTGCAGGGAAGCTATGCCTTTACCTTATAATATATAAACCTTCTTGCATAAATGCTTCTATTTGTTTGTGAATCTTAGGGTTTGATACCTGGCGGAGCCTCAAATCCAATCGATGCTGATGTGGATGCAACTTTTGATGTGACTGAACATTACTGGTTCCCAATGTTGGCTGGTCTATCTGATCTGACGTCAGATCCTAGATCAGAGGTCCGAAGCTGTGCACTTGAAGTTTTATTTGATTTGCTGAATGAGAGAGGTAGAAAGTTCTCATCGTCATTTTGGGAAAACATTTTCCATCGCGTCTTGTTTCCCATTTTTGATCACGTGAGAGATGCTGAAAAGGAAAGTGTGGTTTCTTCTGGAGATGATTGGCTTCGTGAAACCAGCGTTCACTCACTACAGTTACTATGCAACCTTTTCAACACATTTTACAAGGTATGAATCGTGGAATTTCACTTTAGTATCAGTTTGTATTTGCACGTCTTCATTTTGCTTAATGGTTGATAACTTCAATTATCTCTTGCTTTCTCCAAGTTGACACATCTTGTGAGCAAATTGCAAGAACTTGTATATTTGTGAAAATGCTTTAGTTGTGCTCTGAAGTTTTCTGTTTCACAATTGAGGTTTCAGAATACGTTAACTGTAACTATCTTAATTTCTCCAAGTTGACACATCTTGTTAGCAAATTGTAAGAACTTGTATATATGTGGATTGTGAAAATAGATTTGAATTATACTCTGAACTCTGAAGTTCTCTGTTTCATAATTTGGTTTCTAAAATATGTGCTTAACAGAAACTTTCGTTTCATTTTCTCGTGTAGGAGGTTTGTTTTATGTTGGCACCACTGTTGAGTTTGTTATTGGATTGCGCCAAAAAGACAGATCAGACAGTAGTGTCAATCGCTATGGGTGCATTAGTACACCTTATAGAGGTTGGAGGACACCAGTTTTGTGAAAACGATTGGGATACACTGTTGAAAAGCATAAGGTGCGAATGTTGTATTTCATTAAAAGATTTCACAACTGTTTCATGATTATAATTTTTTGCATTGACCACCAGAGATGCTTCGTACACCACCCAACCGCTTGAGCTGCTCAATGCTTTGGATTTTGATAACCTACAAACCCAGACAGTTTTAACCAGTGGTGATACACCTTCCCTAATGTCTGATAGCAACGGAGAAGTGGATAACCGTCAATTAAGTGTTAGCGATAATGGAAAGAGATCTTTATTGACATCATCAAATCTTGGTGCTGATGGATCAGCAAAAAATCCCAATGAATCAGCTATACTCGATCAGAGTCAAGACCCAGGATCACGTAATAACTTTGATGGATCCGAAGGTTAGCTCTCCATTTTTCTTGAACAAATATTGCTATGGAATGGCTCATTGTCAACATTCAGACATCTAAAATTTGCATTTGTACAACTTTGTTTATATTCACATGTGGATATCTGATTCAAATAATCTGTTTAACTAGCCATTGTTCTTGAGTAGTTTTCCTACTGTGTGCCGCCCTCTTGCAACAAATGAAATGCTAATATTTAACATATTTAAAGAGCAGAAAATGTGTGCCTTGTAGGTCTTCCGTCACCATCGGGAAGATCTCAGAAATCTGCTGAATCTGGAAGTCTTCAACGGAGTCAAACAATAGGCCAAAGAATTATGGACAATCTCTTTCTCAGAAATTATACCTCTAAATCTAAGAGTCTTGCTTCGGATGCTTTGCAACAATCTAATCAAGTCAAGGTATAATGCTACTGGATAATTGCAATATATACCCATTTAAACTGCAAAAATGTTCTATAGTCTGTATATTAAGGTGTTTTGTACAGTTTTATCCAGAAAATTGTATTTTGGTTGGAAAGTTTTCACCTTTAACCAGGTTTGCATTACCTATTAATAGATTAGCTTCTTGCTGATTTGGCTTGGTTTGGTGTTTGCTTGTGCGATCGCCATCTGATTGTTAAAAGATACTTGTTTTTGCCCCAGAACAGCTAAGCTTCTTTCTGTGTGTGATAGTTTAGTTATTCTTTCTTCTCACTCTCATTTATTTAGACAATTACTAGTAGGGTTGAGTTGGGAAAAGATGAGTAGTTACAGACAGACTGATATAGGGAAGTCTTTGCTATCTTCTTATATTTGCTTATGCGCTTTGGTTTGTGCTATAATATAGTACATGCTAACATTGTATATTGCATTATTTTACTATGTTATTTGCAGCTTCTTCTAATATTAATTATCGGCTACATTATACTTGGGTAACTAATTTTTCATGTGATACAAACTTTTTTTCACCTTTTCCTTTGCCTCTTCAACTTTTAGTTAAGTATTTCATCTAAGCTCGATCAAAGGAAATCCCTACAAGAAAATGTAATAACATATCAGAATTGGGATGAATTTATTTTTCAAGCCACTGTCAGTTATTTGTTTTTCTCATATTAATGCCACTGTAGGTTCCTGATGCCGTGGAGCTTGAAGTTAAAGAGGAAGAAGGTCCATTAATGGGAACTGTGAGGAGCAAGTGCATCACTCAGTTATTACTTCTTGGTACCATTGATAGTATTCAGGTACAGATTTGACTCTTACATAGTTTGTGTTGTTGTCATACATGTTTCCTTAAATTCATAATTGCAAATTGCAAACTTTTGGGTAAGTTTAAGGCTCCTAATAGCCAAAAAACTGTAAGCATTCGTAAATGTATCAGGTAGTCTGAAAAGTTGAACAGTGGAGAAGGTTAAATTAAACTTAGCTCCCACCTGTTTTACTGAAAAGGCAGATTGAGAGAGGTGTCCTATTGCATCACTGAAATTTGCAATAACCATGTTAGAACCTTTTTTCCATCTGCTGAAATATTTCCAATATGTGCAGAAGAAATACTGGACCAAATTGAAAGTGCCTCAAAAGGTTGCCATAATGGAGATCTTACTATCTTTGTTGGAATTTGCTGCTACATATAATTCATACACTAATCTCAGATTGCGCATGCGCCATATTCCGGCTGATAGGTAGGCCATAGATCTGTACCTTAACATATTTGTCTTTTCTTCTTTGTAATTTTTTATTTTTATTTCATTTCTCTTTAAATTTGGTAATATTGCAGAGCTTTTTTTTTTTTTTCTTTCCACGTCATATACAGGAACGTTATATCACAACTAATATCTTCTTTCGACAGGCCACCTCTGAATCTTCTTCGCCAGGAATTAGCGGGGACTTCCATATATCTGGATGTCTTGCACAAAGCAACTTCTGGATTCTATTTGGACAGAGAGGAACATTCACAATCTAACGGTTCCCAGGACATAGATAGAACTACAGTCAAAGATTCTAATTCAGAAGAAAAATTTGAAGGAATTGCAGAAGGGAAACTGGTGTCTTTCTGTGAACAGGTATTAAGGGAGGCATCTGAGTTCCACTCAAATGTAGGGGAAACAACTAATATGGATATTCATCAAGTTCTGGAGTTACGCTCTCCAGTCATAGTTAAGGTATGTATATTGTTGATTTTGCATATCAGCTCTAGTACCCTTTTGCTTGCATTAAGTTCTTTGTTGTATTTATGTGGATATCTATCGCCTTCTTTTGTTGGGGACAATGCTGATTTGTATGATATATTTATTTAGAAATTAATTTTTTTGTGAGTTATTTTCATCTGTAAACCCATGATTTTTATTGATTTGCATTTTTTCTAACGTGACATTTTACTACCTTTGAACGTCTTATGGTCTTTCTTCATTTTGTGTGGAGTTTTTATCTGTTATTTTGTGACCAACAAATGCATCTTGGAAATGTGCGCGTAAATCTGCTTCAAGCTGATTGTACTAGAAGTCTAAATCGACTTTCAAAATAGTTGGGACTTTTATTCCATCCCCAATGCATCTGTACGAGAGCGGTAATAACAGAAGTTGTATCATATTTGATTTTTCAGGTGCTCAAAGGCATGTGCTCTATGAACAATCAGATTTTCAGAAGACACCTGAGAGAAATTTATCCTTTGCTTACAAAGCTTGTATGCTGTGATCAGGTACCTTTAGTTTGAAATTGAATGGACATGCTGTGTTGAAGTTATTCTATCAGAAAATACCTTTAGGTTGCATTCGGAATCGCAGGGTTTGATTTGAAATGTTGTATTTCAAATACAAATATAATGTTTGGAAAACCATAAACCCATTGACATGTGGGTAAAAGTTGTAGGCATGTTTTGAATCTTATTGGATTTGGGACATGTGGGTAAAAGTTGTAGGCATGTTTTGAATCTTATTGGATTTGGGCTCAAATCCAAATCCAAATTCTTTGTGCCTCCAAACATTAGATTTGACTCAAATTCAGGATTTCAAATCAAATTCAAGAATCCAAACGGACCACTAGATTGAATTGCAATTTCTCATCATTCAAAATGTCTGAACTTCAAGTCTGGAACTGGAAGTCTCAGTTTTCCCTCAATGAACGTCTGTTACACTGTGTTTGGTACAGTGAATAGTCTGTAAATGTAGTTGGGAGACGGTCAATTATTTCTTTCATTGTTATGCAACTAAAGAGCTTTGGTTGCAAATCTGAACTGTGCAAGACCTGAACTGAGCTTTGGTTGCAAATCTGAACTATGCAACTAAAGTGGCAGATGATATTTATTTTCTGTTAGTGTAAAGTTCAGCATTGACCTGGTAGTTAAGCTACATGGAGAGTTGATCCTTGATGTCTTATGCAGTGTGATTGTTATGAGTGAATAAGGCTTATTGAGAGGGAGGACTCTCAGCTCTTTTAACATTGTACAATGTTAACGTCTTCCACATTCCCACTTCACATGGATGCTACCTTGTCACGGTTACTGCATTCCAGATCCAACTTTAATTATTGAAGCTGCTGATATTTATGTTTTCTGTTTCTTTTCTTTTTTCCAGATGGATGTTCGTGGAGCTCTTGGCGATCTTTTCAATGCACAACTTAAAGCTCTCCTACCACAGTAAACGTCTGCATTTGACTATTCAAGTATTTTGTTGCGTCGGACGAATGGTTTTTGCCCTAGCTGCACTGGATATACCCAATCTGTTTATTTCATTTGTAAGCTGGTTTTGCAGCCCACATGTGTGTCAAGCCCTTCATCTACTTGTCAGTGTATCATCATAATTTACCATATTTTTTTTGTTAGTACCTCAGATTTGCTGAGGAAATTTTTTACACTGTTGATTCTGTTATCGCGGACAAGTTAGTGGAAATTCAATGTTGAGTTTTATTGTTTCACATGATTGCCGTCTCTTTTATTGAAATATAAGAAGTTTGAGGAATATATATTGGGGTTTTAAGATTCTCTCTCATTTCATTACATGGGTTGGTTCAACATTGTCTGTTAAAAACTATCTGTAAGTGGTTCAATTGTAGTTCCACAAACACAATTGACATGGGGTTGTACAAGACCTCAGTGACGGACCAAATGCTAAGCACGAGACACAAATGTATTAACAGAAAACATTGGTTAAATGTGTTTAACAACAAAAATTAGAAATGAAGAGTAGAGCAGAAGCTGAATTGGCTAGACTTTGATATCTAATTCTATTACCTGGTATGATAATGCTACAATATGAAACAATTAGATTCTCTAATGGTTGTTAATGTTGAACCTTTTCTTGTAAAAGCTTATTTTCTTCCAGTAGGAATAGGTACCGGAATCTAGAATCGAAAGGTACGACACTGAAGCTTCGAGGACCGAGAAGCCTCCACTTATGATTGGAAGAACAATCTTTAACCATGGAAGCTTGCTCTGGAGAGAGGAATTGGCATATCCATTCCGGCAGCAAAGAATCTTCCACACTGCCCTTAGCAAAACTATGCAACAACTTTGGCACCAGCAATTTCCCTCCTTCGCCTATTCCAACAGAAGCTCTCACATAATCTTTCATCGACTGCATAAGCAACTCGTTCACATTTCCCGGTCTCAATATTCTCACCTGATAATAACACATAATATACAGAAAAACTCAGTAGGGCAAGAGCACGTATACATAAATATCGATCTAAGCTACCAACTTCCATTAGCTACTGAAATATGATTCACAACGCATGCATGAGCTTATCATAACTAAGGAAATATATAGCTATATGTAAGAATGAGGCTATGCAATTTGCTATCGAGATAATGCTTAGATTACCGAGTGTGAAACAAATAATCATCCTTTTTTTAGTCTTAACCATGAGGTTTTCGAAGCATGCCTGCGATTAACATGTGATCAACACCTTTAAGATCCTTAGGTTGAGCTGAAACAACCCTTTACCAGTTGATCCACGCGTTTGGTGATCATCATCCATTTTGGAAATATAAGTTCTATATTAAACAGGTCCCATTTAAGGCAGGCATTGCAGAGCATGTCTAGATCTGTAAGAGAGAAATGATGACCAAGGAATTTTTTTAATCCCGAGTACCTTAATCATGGTTTGTTTGTGGATTGCTTCCCTTTAGTCATGGCCATAAGGGGTTAGCAAACATGAAATAATTAGCTAGGTTCTTGAGATCTGGCCCAACCACAACCTTCTCTGCATTCCTTCACAACTAATCCTGGATGGTCCTAACATTAAATAAGCTCACTATTTCGTACTTGCACTAAATAAACAGAGTGTAATATACCAACTCCTAAATGAAGATATTTCAGATGGTCCTTGCAAAACATCGAATTTGATACTAAAGATATACTTCAGTAATTGAAAGGGTTAACAAGAAGCTGTAAGCTCTTACCGCTGGTGAAGAATACATCCCGCAACTTAGAGCAAAAGCCAGAAGAGGCTCAGGATGCTCAATTGAATACTTCTTTTGTTCCTCTGATACCTTGAATTTATGAAGTGCAAGAGCCAAGGCCTGGGAAGAAAATGATAGAAGTAAGGTATAATAGTTTTAAACATTCAAAAGTTTATATAATTCAGGAGTTCCCCAAGTCAGAATCTTATAAATGAAGGGACTAGTGTTATAAGTTCCCATTCATTATTTATTTTAAATTTATTCCTTTGGTAAAAATGATCTTCTAGTCTTGCCACAGCGAAAAAGTTGCAGCTCAGGTTCAACACAAGGAAACAACCTCTCTACGCAAGTGAGGGGTAAGATTGTATACATAAATGACCCTCCCAAACCCCACAATGGAGAAGCCTCACACACTCGCACACTGAGTTTAAATTTGTTGTTACATAGAAGGTTCATGAATTATATTGTACAATTTTCTTGCCATAATTGACGTGTGGTTTATTAAATAAATTTGGATCAAGTCAACCTTCATCGTAAAAAGAATAATAATAAAGGGTGGGTAAATAGTATGAAACTGATGCGTACAAGTTGCGGGCAGTGAGCTGGAGGTTTCATCTTCAGAATGGTGTATTCGATGTCAGCTGCACTGAACGAGTGCCCTCCAACAGTATAAGCTACCTGCATACCATTGATCATTGCATTCAGAATTTCATACTGATTTCAAAATTGTACAAAAATTAAGAAAACAAACCTTTTGCATTAGGGAAAGTAATTTAATATCACTTTTTGGAACTCCATACGCCAAATAGGCCTGAGATAATAGAAGTATAAACAGTCAGATTTACTATAGGGAAGCTTCAGATCTAGAGTCCATCAGCATTCAACACATTGACCATGCAGATGCATAGGATGTTTTCTCATATGAAAGACTATCTCCTTAGACAGAAGAATGCCTAATTCTCATTTGGACGGTGAATAATCAGCTTAATCTTTTCTTGCTAGAACCAAATACCAGCTCAGGGCAACATGGGACTAGCTAACGTTAAAAAGAAAAAAGAAAAAAAAGACTCACATGCATAATCAAAGCATTGTACAAGTTGACCCAAAATGCCAGCTTCTCATTGGGATTCATGCGAGATGGATTCACTCTCGCTAACTGTTCAACAAGTAACCTGCACAAGAAGGAGGATTATGAAAATGAATGGGAGTCAGTTCCCTTAGCTAAAGCAATTCCAGAAGAAGTTTTTTAAGAAACACTAACATTTATGCCAAATGCCAATTAGTAAGGGTTCAACAACACTAAAGTTCCACTGTCAACATTATACTCAATCAAGCATGCATACTAATCATGTGGAAATAAATCAATGAGCTTTTGTGAACTCAGCCTCCAGAGAGCAAGAAATAATCAACAAGCAAATTCAGTCTTTTAGACGGGGAGAGAGAGAGAGAGAGAGAGAGAGAGAGAGAGCACATCAGATGAGAGCAATGAAAACAACTACTCCCTCTATCCCAAAATAATTGTCCGCTTTTCCATTTTTAAGATTAGTTTTTTTCTTTTCCATTATGACCCATTGTACTTGTATTCTAACTAACTTATCTCAGTGTAATTATTGGTAAATTCATACATAACTAACTTCCTAAAAAAGAAAGTGGACTGGGAACTAGAATATGGACAATTTTTTATTATAGAGAAAGTGGACAATTATTTTGGGTCAGAGAGTAATAAATATTTTAACCAGCATAAAGATCTGAAGCAAACCTAAATCTTTTGAAAGCCCCTGCAGCATATTCAAGTTCTTTCTTCCCAACGGACAACCAAGAGACCTCAACTGCCGCGCTGTATGTTCCAATTATTCTTCTCCAATCTACCTTACCAGGTACTATATATGGATCAAACAAGCTATCTTGAGACAGTGCTTCAAAACCATGTTCCAAATCAACTGAGGGACTCCTCCCTAGTGGAGTTGTTACAGGTAAGTCTGCCAAAGATGCCACAGATGCCAAAGAAGTGAAGGAAAGGTGGCCTTGAGGTGAAGATGACAAGGCAACACCCTCAAAAGAAGAGAACTTTGATGTATCTGCTAAAATGAGAAAAATATCTCTCATGCAGAGTATCATTTCTTCTGAGAGTTGGTTAGGATGGTGCCAAAGATTCTCCACAAGGTAATACTTGTTTGGATGTTCCGCAATGTCCACAGATGAAGACATGCCATCTATCTTTTCTTCCATTCTGTTTTCATTGCAAGATCTCTTAATCTGCAACAAACTGAAGACTGTTAGCTTCTTTAGTTGTTTAGCGCTCTTCATTTGAATTGGCAGGTAGCAGTATAGCACTTGTATGATGGATTTTTAAAGTATATTTACTAGATTTTTTAAATATTCCCATAGAAAGGAACTCATACATGCCGGACTGGACAGCTAGATAGATTGGTTAGCAACAAAAATTGAATGGCCAATGGATTTGTTAAACGATTGAAAAACCATTGAGGAAACCTTTCAAAGAAAGCACAAGAATGATTACCGGCTCTGTTAAGTAGGCGGGAGAACCATTAAAATGTGATGATGTATTACAGGGTAAATGCCTTAAACGGTACTCAGCAAGGCGACGTTCATTCCTCTCCTGACTAAGCTGACACTCCAGGGCAACCAATTCTTCTTCTAGCTTTGAAACAGTGATCTCCAAAATGGCTATGCTATCCAAAAGCTCCTGAGCCTGCAATCCAGGCTAGGAAGCTTGAGATAACAAGAAGAGAAACCACAGAATGAGAAACAATACAAGAAAGCTGACCTTATCTGGAAGCTGACAAGGTGAATTTGAGAAGGATGAACATGAGTGTTCAACAGCACTCGCGAGAGCTAAGTGCAAGTCAATCTCCTCCTGCAGCTTCTTCTGCAACTCTTTGACCTATATCATGAGTTGTCACTAGTTGGATAGATTTCAAGACTAGAAACTGGCGAAATAATTTGTGAGATATAAATCATGTACATGATCAGGTGCAAAAAATATTAGCTATTGAGCCAACTAGGACAAGCTAAAGGATTAATCCGATAAAAACTGCTTCTACTGATAACATGTGAAAGAACGAAGTAAGACTAATCTTAACCAAAGCCTAAACCGGTGTTGGATCCCTTCTTATCATTACCAAAAACAATCATGCAATATTCCAATAAGTAGAATTTAATTGGAAAAAGGAAAGCAGAGACAGAGTTGACAGTTACATCTTGGGTTGGTCGGGTGAATATAAAATTTGAGAACCTAGTAATCACATTCATATGTCTATTTCAATGTTCAAACCAAAAAATAAAGAAACCAGAAGAGGCAGCAATAACAGAGAATATGGAAAACACTCACATCTTGCTCAAGCTGGTATCTCTGGAGATACATTTTTTCACTTTTCACTTCTCTACTCCTGTCTTGTGGCTTAGAATCCTGCAGATAGTGTACTTTCAGAATTCAATTACCATTTATCATTTAAAGTAAACAGAAATTAAGGAGAGGGGATCACTATTTCAACTTAAACAATAGCTTGTCTGCTCAGTTCTACAAAAGATATATCATAATCCATTCCATTCAAGGAGATGGATACATACAGTGCATACATACTCTTCATATAACCTTAAAACCCATGTGCGCTATGCTGCATCATTATATAGCAGGTGTGATGCGAAAAACGAGAGGACAGGGCACAGTTGTGGCTAAGCTAGCAGTGGATTGGAAGAGAATGGGGCACTAAGCTTCCATCTCAATCACATTCACGATTTGCTTTGGACAATCAACATTAAATCAATCTTTTTATCTCTGCAATCCAGCTTATAGTTTGTACTTAAAAAGCAGCAAATGCATCGGAAATTCTATGTTCAAATGCATGCTTTTAAAAGGTGCTTATATGAGCAACCAAATGTTGGTTCGATGGCATTCCATGAATTCTTTACATGTCATCAAAATATAATGAGTTAAATAATTTTTAAACAAGCAAACTAGTGTGTTTGCTGATCCATCAAGTTCAAACAAAAAGCCAATTATGATGAACCAAAAACCATCGTGAAAGCTAATTGGAAATAGTGTGCGATGAAAAAGAAGATAATGACAGTAAATGTTGGGAAGAGAATATCAAATCTTGAGTACTAAAGACGAATGACAGCAAGATTATAAATGCATCTGGAGTAAGATCAATAACCAAAATATCTAAAACGAACCATTGCTGCTTTCAAGGGTCAATCTTCTGGTAAAAAAAAGGGGGAAACTTGAAGGGAATTAAAGCCTATTTTAAACTTCTGGAGTCATGTGAGATCTGTGAATACGAGCATATAGAAGACAAAAGTATCTGAAAACTGAGCATTCTTCAAAGCTGAGTTTTGGTACAAAGAGACAATATAATTACGTCTTAACTCACCGACTTCACTTGGCAAAGGTCACATGGGTTAAATGCCTGTCACTGACTGGCCCTTAAACACGATGAAAAGAACATTGACTATGGTCATGAAAACACTTCCAGACACACAACAAGCTGGTGGAGATTTCTGTTAAAATCTAGCAGTGGCTGGTTTGACAGACACAAGAAGTGCAAGAAATGACAAAAAAATATATAAAATCAAAGTGAAAGTCCTCCCAGTAGAAGCTGAAGATAACACCAACCTATCAGGGATAAATTAGAAATTTCAAATGGAATTTGATCTCATCACTGAGACAAGGACAGTTTACTCCACCCGTGAGGAGTGGCATGGCATGATTCAAGTCAAAACTCAAAACTGATATAAAGAGTAAAAGATCTATTGAGTGAAGACAGGTCCTGGATCAAAAACGTGAAGCTGGAGCTGGAGTTGAAACAATACCACAATGCCAATACAAGAACTGAACAGTCCATTAGTCCAGCACACCCCAAATAATGAAATTGAAACATAAATACAGTATCAAAACAGCAATTTTGAGAAACCTGTGAATGACCTAAGTAGACCACTGTGAGTGACCAGACAAAAAGTGAACCAAATTGGAAACAGAACACAGTACCTCAAGATCAGAGGTAGGGGACCCATCTGCAGAAGAAAACGCACTGCTCCAAGTCCATTGACGAGTGCCCTTAGCACCGGCTTTACGCAGATACCTATGAATGGAGCTCCCACTGTCCTCACCAAGATGCAATTTTTATCATCATTCCGATGAACCCAGAACAGAAAAAATGGAGAAGATTGAAAATATAGCTTTGACTCACAAATTGATGGGGAGGCTGAATCCACCGGCGGCAGCTTCATTATCGCGGGAAGTGCAGCTGTGGTAGTCGTCGTCCAGAACTTCAGCTCTCAAACAAAGCATCTCTTGAAAACAACAAATGCGGCTCTGAATCAGTGACTATCACAACACAACACAACACAACCCAGCTTCTCTCTCTGTGCAATAACTCCACAGACCCACAGTGGGTCTTTTTCTTCTATGGTGTGGTTGTTGTGAAATGGGGAAAAATGTGGGGTTGTGTTGGGTACCCAAATGGCAAAATAATTAGAGCATTGAAATGGAAAGAGTAAGGGTAGAGAAGAGAGATTGAAGGGGACCCATTAGAGGACACAAAACAAGGTCGGATTTTGAGGTTGTGGTTGTGGACTGTCGCCGGAAAGTGGAGGTGGGTCAGAGACTGTTTCCGGCGGGAGCGAGAGACAGATCAGTGATCAGTGACGCACTGCACTGCACAGTGAGGTCTTGTTGTTGGCTCTGCGACTGAATATTTACTGAACCAATTCTTGTTACTCTCGCCGACACTTCCCATCTCCTCCTACAATTTGCGTATCCAAGCTCTCTTCTTTTATAAATTCTACAGTGTAAGCATTTTTTCTTGTTACTGAACCAATTTTTTTTCTTTTATAAATTCTTCTTTTATGAACTGCATTTTTTTTCAAATTGATTGTTGAGCCCAACAAGTGGGTCAGCTTCACAGTATTGGTCCCACCTTATTTTTCTTCAATAATAATTACTCTCTTTTAGAAAATAATTATTTTACAACTTTTTGAAAGGAAAAAGGTCTAATTTAGTCA
>JAYMSZ010000056.1:0-36255 GCA_036897665.1 Pelargonium citronellum
CTCAACTTCACTGACATAAGTAAATTTTTTTTACTTCTATTTGCTTCTTCATGATTACAAAAACAAGACAAAAGAAGTTTCAAAGCAAACAATTTTTTGATTTCACTCCTGCAATTTTTGTGATGTGGCATAAAATAAATGGATAGTACAGTGGCTTTTGCAGGCTAGAAGTGTTACCAAACAAGGCCTAAATCTACTTCCAACTTCAAGTCAAGTTCTGTTTATTGTTTAAAGCTCTTTTGAGTTGGTAGTTAATTTGACAAAAACAAATACTTCTAGCCAAACTAGCTTTTTTCAACTTGAAGTTGACATTTTCAAAAGTCTAGAATAACCTCCGACGGTCAAAAAGTTGAACTTTTACCATGCTGTTGTTTGAAAAACCCATTATACCCTCAATTGATATGACGAGTTTCACCTTCATCGTTCCATCTTCCGTGAATGCAAATTTAATCAAATAAACAAAGTTCCCTACAAATATTACAACTTCCTTAAAAAGCATTAAAAAAAAAAGAAATTTTATACATATATATAATTTACAGAAAATGAATTTAATGGGAAAGATAAGTAGAAATTCTAGAAATTTATAGTGTCGTAACTGAATATTAATGGCTATTTTAGTTCGAAAATGTTACTCTTGTATCGTTTCTTCAATTTGTTAGTTTGCGTTTTGTGAAATGAGAGCTGAAATTATTATAAATCAATACGTTGTTATTTGATACATAGTATGTTGTTTATTATGTATTTGAATAATTATAATTTATTATGTGAAATTTCGATGTTCGTTATTGATTGGAATGTTAACTATTCTTGAGTTTGGTTGATCTAATATGTAATCTGGTAGTACTGTGTTGTTCTGTTTTGATGGTGGTGACACTAACTGAAGGATTAAAAAGGTTGGCCTAATTATCTTGTAGGTCGACCATGATTTTACTCATTTCAACTGATTATATTTCAAATATTCTAGAAATAATAAAATATTAAATGCATGATATATTTAATTGTTTTGATCTTAGATGGAAAGACGATAATGATGTTCCTTATTATCCCAATATAGGAAATATTTACTCAACCTTCTTTCGTTTCGTAGAGAAGAGAACTGATTTTCCAAATATATGAATTTTTGTCATATATATTATTTATTAGTTGGACTTCATTCTTTTATTATCATTAATTCAACATAACCCAAACTTAAATACAAAAATAATATTATATTATTTAACTATTTTTTTTTTAAATTCGAATACCCATTTTATAATTTCACATTTTCCACCTACTTCCTGTTATGTATTTGACAAACAAATTTATACATAAAGCTACTTTTAGTTTTATTTTACCAGACATAACCTTCTTTTTCACCTGAAAACTTTCAGCTACTTCCAGTTATTTTTAGCAACTTCCAGCTCCTTTCTACATCAAGTAGTGTTACCAAACAAGCTCTTAGTGCTTGCATTTTCTTGTGTATTTTATTTGTATGTGTTTGTTTGATAACTATAATGTCTAAAAGTTGTTAGAGCAAAATGTGGGCAAAAAAAGCTTTTGCAGAGTAAATATTTGGATTGATATTTGGTGCTTGTTTGGTAAGTCTAATCTCAAAAATCTATTGAGTAAAAGAAAATAAAATGAGTTTAAATGTTTGTAAGTATATAGATATACATTTGGTATGTTGTTCAATAAAATTTGATTGTAAAGTTATTTCATGTGTTTGATTAATAAAAAAAGAGTGAATATATAAAATAGTATTAAACAATTATACCATTTGAAAAGTAACCCCACATACGTCAATAAAAAACCCCACATACAAAAAAATTTGGGTCAAATTAATTGAAACCCAGTACCAAACAAATCTATATGCATAGCACAAAAAAATTATATTATGGTATCGTTTACCGTGGATTCTATATATTCTTGGAATTTAGATTCCTGGAATATAGGGTTAATTGGTTCTATACCCCACGGACTTATTTCTATTATAGAGTTGGCCCCTATTTAGAGTTTTGCCTATTTTTCAACCCTGGACTGACCAATTTTTTTATTTTAGTCCAAACAACCTGTTACAACCGGTTACATTTGACACCTAAGCTATTTGTGCCACATCATCAAGTCCACATCACCTTTTGTCTTATACGTGGGAAGCAATTTGAGGCCATGTCAGCACTCCAAAAAACACAACAATGATGCAAAAGGAGAGATGAAGAGATTGCAGAGGCGCTGAGCACAAGTCAGCGAGAGAGAACGCAGCGGCCGAGGTCAGCCTCGAATGACGAACTCAAAAGGATGGTGCAGGGTAGATCTCCGGCGCAAATTTGACCGGCGAGTTTATGACTTTGTACGTGAAAGAGAAGAAAGACAGGCGGCGATGTGGTTCCTCTCCGCCCCTTGTTGTGGTTGTTATGGGCCTTCACTCATCTTGCTCCGTTTTCGACCTCAAATCCCGATTCGAGATCTATGGTCCCATCTCTCGACAGCATCAGGTACATCACTTGTCAAACCAAGAACTCCGGCGAGGTTGCCATTGCCGCCTCCCTCGACCAGTCCTTCGGCATCGCTATTGATTCCAAAAAAGGTAACTTAGATTAGTATTGTAATTCAATCAAGTGGTGGAAAAATCAAATTGGATCAATATTACAATTCAATCAAGTTCAGATTTTGATGTTTGTCTAGCTAGAATGCAGCAAATTAGCAGGAATTGAAACTGTTATTTATTTGGATTTTGAAAAAAATAATCACTTGTTGTCCTGTTTGGTTGCCCAAAAATTACACTAACCTACTTTCTCAAGAAACAGAAGAATAAAATGGTTGAGGAAAAGTCAGAACACCTCATTTGGGTTTTGAGGAATTTTGTGCTGCTTTAGAAAATTATATACTTGATTATGTATATATATACACACGGATATGTATACATGATTTGTTTCTCTGCTCACACCAATTTTAAGAACATCAACTGGACGAGAGAGATGGAGTAAGAAAAAAAAATAATAACAGAAACAAAACAAAAAATTTAAAACGCACAGTTTGGGTGCTAGAGAGAGACGAGTGACATGGCAAGCAGCTGATGACGTGGACTTGATGATGTGGCACAAATAGCTTAGGTGTCAGTTGTAACCGGTTGTAACAGGTTGTTTGGACTAAGATAAAAAAATTGATCAGTCCAGGGTTGAAAAATAGACAAAACCCTAAATAGGGCCAACTCTAAAATAGAAACAAGTCCAGGGGGTCTGGAACCAATTAACCCATTTTGAAAATTCAGCTACCAAATTAAGCTAAAGTTCATTATATTTTCTGAATAATCCAAAATTTCCTTCAAAAATTTCAACATGCCTTGACCTATTGAACAATTTTTGAAATTATTTTTGAAAATTTCGAGTCTTACTCTACTTATCATACAATTTTGCCGTAAAAATCCAATTTATAGTCATTAGGTTAGTCTAAATGAAAATCGTATTTTGTTTTCTATTTCTATTCAAAATCTATTATATAAATGGGTCTTCTTTTGTACATTTTTTTTTATACAGACAGGTGTCGAAATCCTATCTTGTGACGGCCTAAAGACGTATATATACAAAAAATCAATAATGTTCAGGAAATAGATCATAAAACCTCTTAACCCTAGCCTATGACTTTTGGCATCTAAGTGCGCTTTTACACCACCACCACCAAGGATGTGTTGAGTGGATTGAATTATATTAGTAATACATTTTTCTTGTTCATCCTCTCTGAAAAATCACATCTTCTTCAAATTTTAATAATCACTTAAAGAAAAGAAAAAGTGAAAATTACATCTATGTCTATACATCAAAATCACTATTAAGTATAAAATCTTACATGTCTTGAGCTGGAAGTTTCTCAGTTCTCATCATGCAACGATTTATTCTTTGAAACAATTCAGAATCCATGAATCTAAGACAAATTATTCGGATAACATATTAAACTCGTAACCTTAAAGTCACGAAGGATTACCAGCATAATCGCCTTACAACCTTGGTGCAATCCGAGGAGTGTCCCACGGAGTCCTTATGTGGTTGCGAGTGATCTCCTTGAGACTTCGGCAACCACTTAACGCCATAGTTAGCTCGAACTCATCACGGAGCATTTGAAGAACTTTTCGCACACCAGCCTCGCCATCAGCAGCTAGTGAGAACAGCACTGGCCTTCCAATCTGATATTGAAACAGAATCATACTCGTCAAATTTTGCTTAAACTTGACTACTTAAGAGCATTGCTTCTAGGAAGGATGATCATTGTTAACTATGAGAAATGGAACTTAAAACGAGTTGAGAAATGTATTTGGAGACTTTAAGATATTGAAACAGACTCAAATCGGTCAAAAATTGCTTGAACTTGCGAGCATAGCTTCTAGGCAAATTATCATAGTCAAATATGGGTGATGAAACTTGAACGAGTAACGAAATGTATTGGGAGACTTTATGATAAGTTACATACCATGTTTTGCATGCACTTGGTTTGGGATAGACCTAGCCCTTCGGATTTCAGTTGAAAAGACCTAACTCGAACCCAACCCAAATGAGGTGCGGGTTTCAGCTCACAGGTTACACATAGAAAATGTCCGACCCTAGAAATAATCTTGTATATTGTATGTGACCCGAACCCACAAGAATGCGGGTTGGATTTTGGGTGCTCGAGGGTTCAGGTCCAATTTGAAAGCTTTAGTTTGGGAAAATGTAAATCTTATATGTTTGCTTAAACTTGAGAGCAGAGCTTCTAGGAAGGATAATCATTGCTAAGATACGAGTAATGAAACTTAATCGAGAAAAGAGATATATTTGGAGACTTTAAGCTAAGTTACACACTATGTTTTGCATTCAACTGTTCGGAACAGTGTAAATCCTGTGTTTGCTTCAATGCATATCGAATATTATTTACTTACAAATATGCCGGAAGCTCCGAGAGCTAATGCTTTAAAGACGTCTGTTCCACGCCGGACTCCACCATCAAGGAAAACTGGAATTCGGCCTTGTGCAGCTTTAACAACCTGCGAGCCACAATAATGGAACTGAGTTATGAGATATCCCCAATGGATGTTTAAATCAAATGTGTAAGAAACGGGAAAAGGAAATACTCAGCTTGGAGAGTTAAATATTTCAAACTTATGAAGTAAATATCATCATGAGACCGAGAAACCAGCAGTCAAAACATATTATGGAAAAACATTCGGGAATGATTAGCATTTTACAATCAAGAACAAAATATGAATCCGGGATAAAAGCTAAATAAATAAAAAAACAATTTCAAGAGTAATTTGGAATGCCAACTTGACCGAAAGGAAGATTTAAGATAAAAAGAAGAAACTCGAATAATTCAGTCACTCGCTCATTTTTAGAATAGAGAGATGTATCATTCGTACAAAAATAGGTTAGCAATGCACAAGTATCATGCCGGCACAACCAAATGTACCTCTTCCAAGGCCATAATAGTCGCCGGGACATAATCAAGTTGGCGAGCTCCATGGTTCGACACAATGATCCCTGCAGCTCCAGATTCAACTGCTATCCTAGCTGCAAGCATTGTTAGCACAAAAAGCGGGATCATGAGACTAGATCATCATTTAAAACAAAACTACAAAAGTTAAATGATGATGTTTTTTTTTCTTCTGATGCAATAGTTTTCTTACCATCCTCAGCAGTGAGTACACCCTTCACTAGAATCGGCAAGTGTGTGATTGTTTGAAGCCACTTCACATCCTATTAACATAACAAAGAGCCGGTTTTTGGTTATTTCTTGTATTCCATATTTCAAAAACCCGCAAATGAATAAGCTTCCTACCTTCCAGCTAAGTGAGCGGTCAACTTGTCCTGCAACGTATGAAGCTAATCCAGAGTCATTGGTCTGCAAGGTGAGCCCCACGTAGAATCATCGGCAAAAGCTAATAAAGAATGTCTAGAAAACTATAATCAATCACATGTCAGTGTCAACCACCTTATCCATTGTTCCCAAATCCAAATGCTCGAAGTTCTTCAACGTCAAATTTGGTGGCAAAACAAATCTGAACGAAAAGCCATATAAAATTAAACCACTCAAGACGGGGAAGACTACTTTAGTTCTATGTGTAGAAGACCAACTCAACTAAAATTGATTGAGTTGATAGTTGAAGGCTCGATATTAACTACATACTCTAACACGCACCCTCACATGCAAGACCATTATCGCTTTGCACATGATTGCGAACTTGTGACCTCTAGGTCAATCAAGCTCTGATATCATATAGAGGACCAACTTAACTAACGCTTAAAGCTGATAATCGGAGGCTCAATACTAACTTCATACTCTAACATTACAAACATGTGTGCACAAAAATAAACTTGACCTCAAAAGATACTAATTCAATACGGAAATGTGTGGCATACCTAATTCCTCAATTAACTGTTTTGTAACTAGGCAACAAATAAACTGTTTCGAATTAATATGTACCTGTTCTTGATATCAGCTTCCCGACGGCCAAGTCTTGGAGTGTCAACAGTTAGTGCGATTGCCTTGTAGCCAGCCCTTTCAGCTCTTTTCACAAGGTCTCTGACTATATTTCTGTCTTTGTACACCTAATTAGTTAAATACAGAGAAATCGTTGTTAAGGCGAACACAAGGTTCGAAACTCAAAAGGATTAATTAATTCACAGTTCAGTGAACATTTGCACTAGTGGTTCCTTCAATAATTCAGTCTAACAGGACACTTGTGAACTTGGATTGTGAAATATAAATCAAGCTAAAGCTATTCATAATCCGAATCATGACAAAATTTTCAGGAAGCATCACAGAAGAAACATAATATGTAAATCTAAAATTAGGAAGACCATATCATTTACAGCATATTGAGTATAATAGAATCATTAGTAAGTTCCACAAATATGTTATTATTTTGAGTTATTGAACCATATCCATACAAAATTAATAAAAGAAGACGAAAAAGAAAATATTTATGAACAAAATAACTAGTGATACTAATGAACGGGAAATTATTGGTAATCTCTACAACTCACATAAAGTTGGAAAAACCGAATGCCGGGTCCTGTTGAGGCAACCTCTTCGACGCTAGAAGTAGACCATGAAGATAGAGTCTACATGTATTATAAGGCAAACATGTAAGACACAGGCTAGATTCCAATACGGTTGCAAAGAATTCAATACTATACATAAAACTAAATATTATGCGATACAACATAGAATAAAAAAAATTAAAAAGGAGGTAATATATCGAAAACCCAAACCATAATTGTGTTAGCCGCCGCTGCAGCTCTTGCTGTTGCATACTCTCCTGCAGATCAATAGAATAATTGGTTTCAGAACTTTTTATAATTCATCTTCTTTTTGTTTAACATTTTTATTGCTTCATGGACACAAACAGCATTCTCTATAATTCCAAAGTGGTGATTTAGTTGAATATGTTAATGTAATACACGGATTTTCTCTACTACTATACGATTCAAACTGGTTATATTGGAACAGAGTAGCTTCTTCCAATTTATCAATTACGATATCAAAATCAGACAACTACAGAGTACAGATCACGATGTCAGTGATGATAAGCATTTAAACTTTGAAGTGAAAGGCTTCAACAGATTGGTTAAAGGCTCCTACTATCCAACAAGATAAGACTCGCTATTTTTCAGAAACTTCCAACGTTTAAAAATTGTAACAATTTCGAAAGAATTAGGTGTCTGCATAGGATAGGGACTGTTCTTAATGAAATCATTATATATTCAGAAAAAGAAAATGCAACCTCTGAGCAAAAAGTACATGTTTCATTCAGTAATCATTAATTTTGACAGTCCTTTGTAGTCTATAATTTTAGGGTTACCGATATGAGGGTATTATGAACCAAATGTTCATATAATTGGAAGCACCAATTGGTAGCGTTATAGATATATGTATATAGAGTTCGAAATTTTGATTTTGGCGATGCATGAACTTGAATATATAAAGTTGTATACTGTACATAGATACAAATATTTACAGACACAAACGTGTGTGTTTACTTTAAAAACAATCAGCTATAACGGGTACTTGAAAAGTGGACAAACTCAGCATATACCTTCGGGGTGAGCCATTTTCTGCATAGCTGTCGGAGCAATCATGATGGGCATTGAAATTTTGAAGCCCAATACAGTTGTGGTTGTGTCTATCTTGCTAACATCAATAAGAATACGAGGACGAAACCTATTTCCAAACAAATTGAAATACATAAAGGCGAATGCTGAACATCACTCACAACAACATGAAGGGAAAAAAAGAAGGATGATGACTTGCACACACAAAGTTTAAGCAAAAAAATCATAAGAAATTCAAAGTATTACTTTCAGAGTTGACTAATGAACATTAACAGAAGAACTTACAAAATCCTTGAGAAGGCATTTATGTTCTCCTTAAGAGTCCATTGATCCTCTGCGCCTGATGCATAGTAGTCATAAATCATCTTCGGCAATTTTTCTTTTGCGATTTTCTCGTACTCCGAGACATTAGTTATCTCCATCCTCCCAACAATATAAGCCCACGGTATTCAAAAATATTCTGCAATAATTTCGAGCTATTTTCAAGTTTGAATGTACTATCAAATAGCAACAGGCCAGTGAAGAAGGAACGGCAACAATTTATCAAATTCTTATTCTTCCAAGGTAATCATAGGATCCAATACACTCAAATTCCAAAAATAACCCCATTTCCAAAACAGTCTGCAAATAGTTGCAACTAAAACTAAAACCAGTCCGAACCCTTTTTGATCTATAAGAAGCACTCGGAATTCGGAAACATTAGTTTTTTTCATCTATTAACTCTTTCAGATACAAACCCACTACGTAGGAAATCAAAAGCAGACGAGCAATCTATGTCTAATGGTAAATGAAAGCCAATAAGAGTCAACACGGTGGCTGGAACTAATGAACTATCCAAACCTGTTTCTATATACAAGTTAAGGACCTCAACCACTAACCTATTTCTACGAATTTGTCACTCGAATGTCAAATACAATCAAACCCAGTAAAGAGAATAAAAATAGTGAATAAGAAACGTTGTTGTAATCGAAACATACCAAAAAAAAAAAATCAAACCCATTTCCAATACAATGAAAATACATAAACAAAAAAACACGAAAACAAATAGCAAAATTTGATCAAACCCAAATGAAAACAACCATTAGTAACTTTTACTAATGGTTGAACTAAAGAACAATCCAAACTCATTTGGAATATATTGAAAATTTGATTAGAGCAAGACGAAAACGACAGTGACTAACTCAAATTCAAAACCCAAAATAATCAGCAATATAGTGGAAGCTAAGAGAAATCACAGTGTCTGTAACTAAAAAAACAATCAAAACCCATTTCCAATAGAAGCAAAATACATTAACAGAAGCTAACAAATTCACAAAATTTGATCAAACCCAGATGAAAACGACAGTAGCAAAAACTCAAAACTCAAACTTGATTGAATAAAACAAAGCAAATACACAAAACAATCAGCAATTTCATTACAACCAAAAGGCACAACAGTAACTGGAACTAAAAAACAATCCAAACCCATATCAAATAGTGACATTTTCTCACATAAAAAATGATCAGAGCATAAAATTACAGTGAGTACCTGAGATTGAAGAGAAGATATGAGCAAAAAGAAGAGTCTTTTTGGGTCCACTTTAAAGGGTCGAGTGGCAAAAATAGTCAAAAATTAAATACAGTGTGGATCAAAATGAGGGGTTGAAGAGGATAATGGGTACAGTATTTTTTGCTATCCAATCAGATTCAGGGAATGGGGAGAGTGAATGCTTTCCTTTATTATTTTTTAATTACCAAATATTGTGTACTTAGTATTTATCCATAATTCACTTTTAAGAGAATAAAGAATGTAAGGAAATGTTTCTTTAATGCAATATAACATGACAATTCATTAAATTTTGTTTATACTCTACCATGAATATATGTTTTATCCCTTTTTGCAGTTTTGAGAGTTAGGCTACTGTTTTTTAAGGTTACGACTATTCTCAATTTTTAAAGTGACGGAAGTCTCTTGATTTTGTAAATTGCAAATTGTGGTCTTTTCACTCAACCAGTGAGTTATTGCTTTGATAGCAAGATAAGCGTTGTTAGAGTGTGCAGATCGACGGCGACGTATATTGCAATGAGTTTTTTTTTTCTTTTATTAGTTTGTATGTAGGGCAACAAGAGGTTTGTGGTGATAATGGTGGTTTTATCATATCATCTTTTCAGTTTGTTGTCATATGACAGAACCGATGGTGGCGAATGACGGTGGGCAGACTCCTTCACATTGTCGTCTTATGCTCCAAGTACAATTGTTGTAAGTTCTTTATGCTCTTCAAACTGATTGGGAAGATTACATTGCCTTCAGTTTGATTATTCAAGATATTTTAACCATCGTGGTTCATTTTGGTAATGCCGATTTTTTGTTTGCGAGTTGGTCTTAAAATCGAGTGGGTCACGAGTTAATTACTTATTAATTTCTTCGTTAGACTTGTCTAAATAGGTTGGCGTTCAATTCTACGGTTTTATGTTATTTTGGTTATCATTTGATTTCAATTAAGAAAACCTCCAAGGAGGAGGTGGAAGAAAATATTGAATTGTTATAAATAAAGTATGATTTTCATTAAAAAAAATCAATGTTTAAATTATTATTTTTGAATAAAATGTTTAAAATTTTATTACATACATAGAAATATAGAAAATTTGATTAAATAAAATAAAAATTGTACACGTGGCCATTTGAAAATGGCATTGTTTTGTACACGTGGATTCCTTTATTTGAAAATGTGAAGATGTGGGACCCAGAACAGTTGGATATGAAGAACCGTGAGTCACAAGTCACAACATCATTGTCATCTCTCTAGATTCGTTGCATGGAGACAAGTAAACAGTCAATCTCTCTCCCGCTTCCAAATTTTGACTAGGAAAAATGTCGTATCTAAACTATCAATAAAGTCAATTTAGTTCAGAAATTATCCAATCGTATAAATTTAGTTAACATGTTTTCAGAAATCGTATAAATTTCGTTAAATTTATGAATAAAATCCGTTAAATAAAATATTACATATAAGAAGGAACTAATGAATTCTGTCCATGAATTTGACGGAATGTCCTGAAAATATATATATTTTTTTATAAGCAAGCAATAACTTTTATTAATCCATCCCAAAGGTCATAATAAAAGTACAAAGAGAGAAGAGGCGAACTTATTCCAAGCATGAGATAAGATTCGAGACCCAATCACGAAAAGAAAAAGATACGAAAAGGGAACTATTAATACAAGAAACAAGAGATAACATGAAATTCTGAATCCGAAAAATCATCTCGTTAAAGCTCGGGTATTGATCACGAAATACCAATCCATTCCTACAAAGCCAAATGTGCCAGAGAGTTACCGGGCACAACGCCTCCCAAACTTTTTTAGAACGCCCGCTTGAGTCGAAACCCAACGACCAAGAGGAGAGTAAAGAGTCCTGAAAATATTTGCACTAAATTAACACGACTGGATAACTTTTGTAATAAATTGACTCGATTCATAGTTCAAGAACTGAATCAACATGTTTTGGATAGTTCATGGGATAAAATAGACCTTTCTCCCAAATACTATGTTCCCTCAACTTTTCTGTTTTGATTTAATTCTTTTTTATAAAAATTATAACTTAAAATAGTTTATGAAATTTCATGTTTCAATCTAATTAGGTCATTGAATTTTTATTTGACCTAAAATAGTATTTCCCTTAAAACTTATATATATAAAAAAACAGGGTCCGAATTCGTCAAAATTTAAAATTTCAGAACTATTTAGGATTAAAAAAATGTTCAACGACCAAATTAGGCCGAAACACGAAAATTAAGTGACTATTTTTTTTTTTACAAAAGTTTAAAGACCAAATTGGATCGAAACAAAATAGTAAAATTATTAATTAATATGAGTTATCTGGTAAGAACAACACTTCAGAAATTGTATGTTTTTAGTGTATAGTTCATAAAAACTGACCGTAATTTCTCTTAATAATTTTGATGCCATACCATTAACTTTAAATAGTATAATAATATTTTGACCCACTCATACTATAATAGTATATAAAGAATAAAGAGGAAAACAAAGATTTATGTCTAGACAGAGTTAGGTCAGGGAGGTCATTCAAATGCATCATCTTTGGATTACATTTGATGTGGTTTTTGTTGGTTTGTTAACTTCAATCGAATCACATCACATGTTTTCTTAGCCTATATAATTACTAGAAGGAGACCCACATGCGATGCACGTGGGGTATTCATTCGCAAATTTTTTTTACTTGAACAGTCATGAGTTAGATCATCCTACAAAAGAAATGGTTTTATATCAACAGAGAAGACATAAATATTACTATTCATTCAATCAAATTTTATTTATTAAAATTAAATATACAAAATTGCTTACTTTAAAAAAAATTAAATAGACAAAATTGCTTAAAACACAAAATTGTATGTATATATATAAAGAGTGGTGAAGCACAAAATTTGAATTGAGAACTGTTTCTATGACGTAACCAAAATAAATATAAGGAAAAACACAACATTTACAGTGGTATACCCGTGAAAAACATTATAAAGAGCAATTTTACCTCTCTGCATTTATATGTATAGTCTTTTATTTTGTCAAAACTTGTAATCTAATCAATTTAATCTGTGTCTTTCCATGGTAAATGTCATTCAACAAAGTCGTCATCTTTTTATATCAATTTTTTAGGCACTAACAATTCTAACAAAGTTTAATGAAATATCAATTTATAAATTATAGAATTTGTGATATAGTTACAAAAGAGAAGTGATTAGGCAAGTGGTTGCAAATGGCTACGTAGTGGTATGATTAGTGACAGTAGTACAATAAATTGTTTTTTTTTTTTTTGCTAAGTAATGAAATAAATAAATTGTTCATTTGTAGCAGTATATATGTGTGAAAAATTTATATTTAGTAAGAAATATAATTGAATTTTATTTTAAGAATTCCAACTAATTAAAAAATATAATATATTTTAAAATCATCATAGGAACAATATAAAAACAACATCCCTTGTGATAAAATAGTAACTATAGAAATCAATTTCTACGAATTACTGTACATGTGATATATAAAAATCAGAAAAATTCCCACCTCTAACGTTTGAAACAATACCAATCAACAAATCTCATAAGAGTACGAATTTAAAGTTCGAACCCGGCGAAAATATATCAAGGCAACAAATATACATCAACAAACAAATCACATGTTACTCAATGGATTATGATGAAAAAGAACAAAATAAATACAAAGATTATAACAGTAGAATTTTACCAACAAATAATGAACAAACTATATACGAACAAATTAAAACTGAAAATGTTACTATCAAACTAATGTTTGGTACTAAGACACATAATTACCGTCGCAATCCAAAATGAAACACCAGTTGCTTGAAAATTTCATTTTACATGTCATACTACTAAACATAATGAAACAAAGGTTTTTCAAAAAAAAAAAAAAAAGGTTTTTCAATTCAAATTAATGTTAAGAAGAAGTCTACTCCATAGTTATGTATGATATTGCTACAACACAAAATTATTTGGAAAAAATTAATGATCAAAGCCATGGAATTCTAAAAAAAATAAGTTCAGATATAAATCTACAATTCAATGATTTTAAACCGAATTAAATTAAAATACACACATGCAATTGTCTTCTTGTCGACTGATAAAATATTAGTTAACGTGCAAATAAACTCAGAGAAATTGTCATAATTCTACAAACAAATTGTTATGAACTTGATAAAAATTTCAACACACCATGTACAAAATAACACAAACAGAACATACCGCTTACTCCATAATTTATATGCATATGAATCAGAGTTGAATGGATTGTTCTCTATAGTTTAAGCAAATGAAATGTCTACGAACAATTTATAAGACAAAAAATCTAGAACTTAAAAAGAATTGCAGGTTTACTTCCCTAAGTGCCTGCCTATTTACCAAAGATTACTGAAACTTTGAACACGATCATGGTTACATGGTATTTATAGGTGGTTATATTTTTAAGTTCTTAGTGCTGAGTTGGTTATATTTCTAAGTTCATGGTTACGTGATAGAATTACACGGGGAAAAATATGTATTTATCTGAAATTTGAAAAAAAAAAGTAGTTATTTTTTAGAGATTAATGGATAAAAAATAAGGAAAATAAATTAAAATATTGACGTGTGAAGTATCAGAGAATGGGAAAAGAAAGAAAATTTTGTAAATAAAAAATATATTTTAAAATTCTAGAGAGAGACAGGTGGCTAAGGAGTTCTCCAAGTTATCCGAAATTTTGAGAAAGCAGTTGGTACAATTTTTTATATATATCCAGTTACAATTTTTTTTGGAAGAATATCCCGTTACAATTTTTAGTTTTCAGTAATATTTTTTATATATTAATAGATAATAAATGATAAAGAATAAAAAACTGAAAATTATAGAATTGTGACAGCTGTACCCTCAAAGTACAGCTTTATATATATAATAGATTCTAGGAAAAACACATTTGAAAATGTCCAAAGTTTTTCTTGTCTTACTTTTAATCTTTTAACCTTAAAATTTTTCTATTTCCGTTCACATTCCAAATTGTTTTAGTTTTTTTTTATATTTATTACATATTACCGTTCATTTTTTATATTAAAAGAGCATAAATCTTACTTATACAATCTAATGTGATAGATTATATCATCTTATTTTGTTTCATTTATGTTTTTTTTTCTCTAATATATTTTTATACTTTTATATGAATAAATATTTTTTGATAAATATTTTTAAAATACTTGACAAATTTTCAAATATATATTTACTTTCTCAATGTTTATCATGCCATTAATTGTTAATACATTTTATTTTGTTATAAATCACCTAGTAATAGGATAAACTTCAAAACAATTGTTCGTTTAGATTTTAGGGTTGATTTCTGTTACTGAAGAGCAAGTGCTAAATAAAAACATTGTCTTAATTAGTTAGTTTTCAAATTTTTTGTTATAGTGAGTACTATAATTCATTTACCTTCTGGCTGGAGAAGACGGCACCAATGATGATTTGTGATTAACGAGTGAGTGACTAATACAAGGTTAACTTCCAAAACGGATACCATCTAATCATCATCTGTGTTTTGGTACCACTTTGTTCAAAATAAATATTAATATAATGAGATTAAATCAGACCTGTATATAAGACCAATTTGTTTGTATACCGAACGACTAACAATGCGGATATCCAGTTTAAACAGATAGAGTAAAAAACAAACGCATGTGAGTGAGGTTACGGTTCCTGACTTCTAAGAAGGGAAGTTGTGATGGCTCTAATTCGTGCCTTGTTCTTGATCCTTATACTCGGGATCAGACCTCTCGCACGGAATGCTTCCTAAAAGAGAAAAAGTGTTTCTTCAAGGAGAGAGAATGTGGTTTTCAGAGGAGCAAGACTACAGTTCCTGCCTTCCTGGAGGAGGGGTGATGCTTCTTGGAAGAGAGAAGGTGCCTCTTAAATGAGAGTAGGCATGCACGCTTCCCTTAGGAGAGAATGATTGTTTCCCCAAATTTTGCACTGTGGTGTTTGCGGATGGCTTCGCGGGTCTGCCGGTCATGTGTCTTGACCTAAGAATTTTGATCATCTATAAACTGGACCCTCGATCCAACCTTTGTTCAAGGATGACTCGAGGAGCTTGACCAATTTTGGTCAAATTTGCCAATGTTGACCGGGTGGTTTGACAAATGTCGACTTATTGGTTTGACTAATGTTGACCAAGTGGTTTAACCTCCGGTGTACTTCGCCGACCCGATTAATCTCGATGCGACCTTTATTCAAGATCAACCCCAGGTTGACCGCAATTGACATTGACTGATGACATGGCATTTAGTGCCACATGTCGTTCCATTACTGGCTCAACTATTTTTGATATTTTTGTGTATTGTAGAGTCATTTAGTTTTAGTCTCATAATTGACATTGCTAAGAAATTAATAGCATTTTTTTATAGGAATAATGATCAAATTAGTCTCTAAACTTGTAAAAAGTCTCCATTTTAGTCCTTGAACTTTTTATAATTAAGTCATTTAAGTCTCTGAACTTTGATACAAAGGGTCAAATTAGTCTCTGTCGTTAATTGAGGTTAGATGCTCCGTTAGTAGCGTTGACGTGGCACTGACGTGGAATTATAATTAATTAATTAAATAAATAATTATACATGTGGCACTTGCATAAATATTATATTACAAATGAAATATATGTGTGACACATGTCAAGATTTGATTGGTCCAAATTTAATTTATTACATTTTGTTTTACCATTTTACCCTTTAAACTTTATCTCTCTTATAAATTTGTCATTTATATATGGATTGAGTTTTTTTTTTTTTAAATGGTTAGAGAACCAAAATTGAAGAGACAAGACTTGAATTATAACGTTGAGAAGCTGACGATGTTTTACACTTAAGCCATGGTTGCAGCAACCAGCAAATTAGTAAAACATCAACGAAATCATCTTCTTCAAACTTACAAGTTAATTCAAAGTCAGTGCTTGATGCACACAATGAGCAGTTGGGATAAAGGATATGCGAATCTAGAGCAATAACACAAATACTCAAGCGAAGACGACAACAACAACTGCAGCAGCCACCACCGCAAGCTCGGAACTTCGTTCCCGCCTATGTGAAAAAACATTTTTAGAAAAAAAAACTATCATTTAAATATAACAGCAATAGAAAAAAAAATCCATCCGTCTTAAAAGAATGTCTTTTCTCTTATATTTGTCTCAAATTAGTATCCCCTCCTTTTCTAGACATGAATGAATTACCAATAATGTTACTTCCCTTAAATTGTTACAACACATGACTATAAATGCGCAACACTAACCTCTCCTAAAGTTGTATCAAAATAGAAAAAAAGACGCTCGTTCAGGAGAACTCTGCCAGTGTCTATGAAGAGACCTGCAAGAGTGCACTTTTAGTTTTGACTCCAAAGATCCCCAGATGGATGGTGGAAGACAATGGGCAGTAGTTTTCTCAGCCAGTGCTCCCAGAGAGGTCTCCAGAAATTGCACTCCCATAGGAAACCGCACTTCCATATGAAGCCGAACCTGTTTGTGAGGCAGCAGTTCCTGCTCGGTTTTTCTTCATCTGTCGTATTCTGAAAACATCTCTAGGCAATGGTTGGCTCTGGACACTGGCAGTTTCCTCCTCTTGCCCTATCAAATCATAAAAGAGAGGACCTTTACTAAAGGAAACAATGAAAACTCAACATGGAATTTTGAAGGAGGTGTAGTCACAAATCGATACTACAGTAATTCATGATTCAGATCACCATTTTAGGAGTCTTCAACTAATTTAAGGTGTCAGTCGTGTCGCAACCGGAAATGCTAAACAGGGTTTTCCTAAATCATTGGGTTTAAACTCTGAAGATTTTATTTCATATTTTCACAGATTGTTGACAGAGCAAATCAAATGACCTATATATATGCATGATCTTCTTCAACGTGTATAACGGTCACAAAAGTTGAATATACATACTTTCTTGATCTTTTCTTTTGCCGGATTGTCTCTCTCTTGTTGGTCTGAAAGATGAAACACTTGGAAGAGGATGGGGCTTGTTTGAACCAGAAAGTTCACTAGTACTAGGAGCAGGACCACCTGGCAATTGTATGGGAGCACCTGACTTCCCAGTATGCCCCGCCGATATGTTGCTTTGCATACATATTGACAGCACGATGTCCACATTTGGTGTTGGACCTAAAAGATATTAAGAACCATCAGTATTTCACAACTGCATTCCATGACCACATGCAATGTTTATGATTGGAACAATAAAGAAAAATAAATTATCTCGAATACTATGTATTCCCAAATGACACTTTCCTCCCCTGAAGCTCATTAGAGAGTAACAAAATTCGCATTCAACTTCCCACCCTCTATATACTCTTTTTTGTTTCTTATTGTTCACCTTAAATGCAAGTTCCACTTTGTGGGAAAAGAGAAAAACATACTGTTTTTGCCTAATCAGGAGCAGGGATTACAAAAATAGTAATATAATCAACTGCACAGAAAGCAGATATTCTTCGGATGCTAAACGGATTCCATAACTAAGAGCAACTATCAATATTGAAAGATTGGACTGCTAGAAGTCGGAAACTACTATTACTATTTTTCCTTTTCTTTTCTGTTATTGAACATCATCGTTTTCGAGTCAATTGTATTGAGAAAGAAAATGCCATTTTGATAAGAAATGCTTGCTACTTCTTAAGAAATAAAGATCCACACTAATTTAGTGATTTCAGATCATCCAATTTTAAATAAGAAGCTAAGGTTTTATAGGAGCACTAGAGAAAACATTTCATGCCTACCACAGAAAAGAACAGCAGGCTTAGTGCCTTATAACATCCAAATGGAAAGTGCATAAATTATACTACGCCTGACAGGAATGGAAGTTTAAAATATTACCCTCGACTATAGGCAAATTCGCTAAGAAAGCAGCCAATGTAGGTGGTGTTGCTTTCAATATTTCATCAAATGCATTGTTTGTTCCGGCACCTGCTACTGCAAGAATGGGATTTGTCAAGGTATTAGATACAGCAGGAACTCCAGGTGCAGTTGTATTTGGAACAATTCCTGTCCCTGCAACAAGATGAGGCAAACTTTTAGTAGAATTCTGTTGAATTTGTTTTATTGATGTAAATAATTCGTGATAACTTGATAATAACTAGTACAATAGAGACTCCTTTATATAGGTGATTAAGACTAGAAATAGGGAATAAGCTAAACTAGAAATAAGAAATAAACTAGACTAGAAGATTAAACTAAAACTTTCCTAAAAACATTAACTTTCCTAATTTAACCAACTTTCCTAATTCTACTAACTTTAGAATTGAATCTTCACACAAAAGAGTACAACTATATACCAAAAATAGAAATCAAAAGCACATCACTATAGTTTGAAATTCTAACAATGATTTGCAATCTTATTTTCGAATGAGGTAATTATAATGACATTTCAAGGAATTCATAACTTCCAAAAGTAGTTAATGCTTAGACAAATATATAAAAGTAATGATTCCTGCTTAAAATATCTTTTACACTAGGTAAAACATAAAGAGAGCATTTAGTTGCTAATGTTGATGTGGAAAGAGCTAATGAAATGATGGAGGCAGGTTTGAAAGCTCTTATTGCATATAAATTAAACAATAGCTTGAAAATTACAATTCTGCTGTAAGTTAAACAGAAGCCCAGCCAGAGCATATTTTCTATTATATTAAACAAAGATCTGAAGAAAGCATATTTGGTGTTAATGAATCCCACAAAAGAATGCGAACTTTGTATATACTAGTTGGGCCCTTCACCTATCAACATAAACATTTGGGTTTGAATTAAGTTTAACAGTGTTGAGCACATATAATAATTCACTCAACCTGCCAACCTATTCATATTGTAAAAACAAAGTTATTCTAAATGCATTTTTATATGAATATTTATATACCAATAAGAGCAATAGGAGTTGATGCTAAAATGACATTATTTTCCAACTGGATAGAAGTTTCAACACCCACCCAACAAAAATAACAAAATCTACAGTGACTTGCACAAATCATAAGGCCCCATATAGAACTCTGGATCAGATATGCATATCCAAGTTAAATGTTTGGTAACCCCAAACTGTCAATTTCTTTTCTTGTTCACCCATATACTGAACTTCTTAAGAACTAAGCCCCTAGACCATAGTTAGCACAATTCACTTAGAACTCCAGCCTATCCTAACCTTCTACTTATGCAACTCTAAGAGCAGATGGGTGTAAGATGAAGTTAAAATCCATGATTACCTTACCCGCGATTTTGTTGGGTGGAAAGGGGAAGAGGATGGTTTGAAGATGCATTTCGTGTTCTAGACATTTAGTTTTAGGGTTTGCTTAAGAGGCTATATGTTTTAGCTTTAACTTTGTTTGATATTATATGGAGATATATATTTTTTCAACTAGGTAGAAGTAAAAGTGATGTGAGGTAGTGTATTTTAGCTTTAGGGTTTGTTTAATATTAATATATCTTTTTTATTTGGTAGAAGTAAAAGTGATTTATAAAAATATAATTGTTTCTATGATATAATTATAATTTATAATTTAAATAATTACTATTCCTCCGTCCCAAAATGAGTATTCTTATTTCTATTTTGAAAAAAATTAAGCAAAATTTAGTTAGTGTGATATATTTACTCTTTTATCCTCGTGATCATTTGGGTTAAAGGATACTAACTTATTACAAGAATATTATTTACAATTCATGCATGACTAACTTTCCAAAAACTGAAAGAAACTTATTTTGAGGTGCAGGGAGTAGTATTTAAAAAAATTATGATCTCTCTCTCCATGATTAAGACACACAAACTAAATCTTAATTCTACACCTAACATTAACCAAAATCAATTGCATACTTCTAAACCTTGACTTAATAAGAAAAAAAATGTTTTTCGTTCTCATATAAGCATTTCAAATAAGCCTGCCCCTACTATTCCACTTTCTGGATCCCCTACGTTCCTCGTTCCCATTTTCGTTTTCGTTTCGCATGTCAAAACATTCTGCAATCCAGGTAATTATGGCCTAGAACTGTCACAATTGTGTCACTGGATTCCGGCCCTGGATTTACCCCCTAATGCAAGAATCATAAAAACAATTCCAGATTCTGGTACTCGATTTGGAAATTTTTAATGAACTTTATAAATATTATTCCCTCCGTCCCGAAATGAGCGTCTTTATTTCTATTTTGAGAAAAATTAAGGAGTTAGTTAGAGTGATCTATTTACTTTTCTATTCTCATGATCATGTGTTGAAGGGATACTAACTAACTTATTACGAGGATAATATTGACAATACGAGCGTAACTACCTTTCTAGAAAAAGAAAGTGAGACACTCAATTTGGGACAAAATTCCAAGTGAAAACAAGACACTCTTATTCCTCGTAATTTCTTCAGCTTTCTTCTTCCTCCTAATTTCTCTAACCCTTATTCTTTAGTTCTCACCAAGAACATGACAGTTGGGTTCGTAATTGAGTAGTGATGGAGGTAGACAGGGACCAAAGAGGACGTGAAATTAAGAATGGGAAGAAGAATATACATCATGGGGGGTGAAGTACAACTGTGTCAAGTCCAGGGGGTCAATGATCACACACACACACACACTTTAAGGATTGACACGTTAAAAAATGGCAGTCCAAGGTAAGGGTACCAAAACATTTAACACAAGATGTATATTGGATATACAAACCCCAATACCCCATCCAGAATCAAACAAAACATCAAATGATCATAATTCATAACAACGTACCAGCTTTCTGCCTCGGGTCATAAATTACCATCCGAGAAGTATCTGGACGAATAACTTTAGCAGATGCAGTTGGATTACTTGTCAACCCTGAAGGACCTTTATCTGCATCAACGTTGAGGATTTAGTGTTAAGGTCTAGATTCTATCTTGCCATAGCTATAACAATAAATAAATACAATAATAAACATATTAACAGTACCTAAGGTGGCAGGTCCATTAAGCAGCACTGACTTCTCCACTTTCTTACTGATGTTTTTAGCAAGCCACTAGAAAGTGAAATCAATATGAACTTTTAGAATCCAAGGCAAAATAAAAATATGATCTAAATGCTGTTATGTGAAGACTAACAGACAACCAACGATGCAACATAATTTTGAACAGGACATAATCACATGCAAGAATCCATTTTAAGTTCAACCATTGGTCAAACTGCTGAGTTTACTTAATAAAACAAAATATAAAATTTTATAAATAAAATTAATATTCTAATTACATGCTATTGACGTGAACAATTACAAGAATAAAATTCATACTGAACAATTAAGCACTCTATGGTGATCAAATATTTGTACTTCTAACACTTAAGTATATGGATCAAGTCGCCACGACAGTAAAATAATTTTTCAAAACTACCATCAAGCCACTTAAAAAAATATCATGTATTACTGCCACAAAAAGGTTATCTTCCAGAATTTGAAGGCTTGGACATTATTGCTCTCAGCAGTCAGGCATCTTTCAGGACCAGTAAGCCCAAAGCACGCAAAATTAAAATGATTGCACAAGGATTTACTCCCTCTATCCCAAAATAATTGTCCACATTTCCATTTCCAGAGGGATTAAGGGTTAGTTAGTTAGGATTGGTCTTTTCCCATTATGCCTCATTGTACTCTCGATATAACAAACTCAAGGTGCTCTAACTTATCGTAGGGATATTGTTGGTATTTCATGCATAGCTAACTTTTGGAAGAAGGAAAAAAAGTGGACAATTTTTTTCGGACAAAATTTGTAGAGAAAGGTGAACAATAATTTTGGGACGGGAGAGTACTATTTTTAATATTCTTTAAAATTAATCCGATATTCATCAGAATTTGAACCATCTTTTGACCTTGTACGGTCTAATTAAGTTAACAAACTGGATGACTGGCTGGTTCAGGGATTTTCAGGCTGAAGGTCTAGTCTGGTTCATTCTTTAGAAACAGAAATGACACCATACAATTTTAATCAACCTATATAGCACAATCCTCATACAAGTGACACGTGGAAAAGTGGGGATCAGTGCTACCCATGCCATGTCCGTGTCCTACTTCAAACCTAAACAGAACACATAGATTCCAAATAGCATATATCCAAAATCAGGAAATTCAACTGGCCAAGAACAAGCAGAGATTAAATATTTTGCACGTTCATAGCCATAGAAACTCCAAGTTAACAATTCAAGCCTAAGGCTGTCAACTATGACCGAGGGAAATGATCTTTTTTTTTTTATCATGAAGGTATCAACCTTAACCCTGCAGCAGGTTCCTTTTCTTTGATTCTTTCTTTTTGGTAAAAGCAGAAATTCATCAATATATGGGGAAAAAGGAATGGGATTCTAGTAGACAGCATGTAGATATAGGAACTACATCAAAGATAATTACTTGCTAGGGACATTTTATAAAGTGGGAACAAGAATCACATGCTCGAACTTTTATATCAATACAGATTTGGATGCTACACATGCAAACATGGGCAAGCACTCAGAAAGTGTATGAAAACGCAATGTAAGCTTCGAACCGTTGACATATACACAACTGAAACAGAAAGAACAGAAGCATAATGAATTCAAGTCCATAATACAAATTCAAGAGGCAGAAATAAAATGCAGAATAGCATACTATTGTGTATCCATAACAGATTAAAAAAAAAATATTGACCAGTGCATGATGCCCCCACCAATGGGGGTTCTGGGCATCCCATGGAAGATTATACAATAATACAAAAGAAAATGATATATGAATGAAGGCAGGGAAGACAATTATAGCAGGCACACTCAGTCACACTATTCATATTAAAACAAATTCATTTACTTGTACCTCTTGGCGAGCTAAATGATCCAGATCCCTCGAAGAGCATGGCCAAAGATCCATGAAGCTATACCGTGACACAACATCTTGCAACGAACCCTCTAACTCTGACGTACCTTCTTCCCCTGTTCTAGAAAGAGCTTCTTTCCTCCTTTGCTCAACCTATATTAGGTTATGAAGGTTCAAATCTCAGCAAAAGGAAAACATCAAATAATATGACTGAGTTCATATCTAATACAACTTGCAACCCAATAACATCAATACATAAATCAACATTTACATATTTTCAAAATCAATATCATCTGATCTTAATAATTTCTTGATACGACCAAATCCTATTCACAACAGTTGAGTTAAAAAAACTACTCAAAAGTCAAAAGCAGTAAAGAAACTTAATACTAAATAACTTGTCTGTCTCTCATCATGTACATGTCCATTCTACCACAATCTAATGAAATACATAAGAATTGTATAAATGGTAACTGCACAGTGATCAGTTGTCTTGACAAAATACAAAACAATACCATTTCTGTACTTATACTACAGTGAATTATATAGGAAATCATTTTAATGAGGACAGATGTTAAAAACAAGGATTTATAAACTGTAAACAAGAAAAGAGTAGAGAAACTTTTTATATCTAACAAAGATGTATCGGGGCCATGCAGAAATATCTACTATGACAAGTTATGCAGCAAGTTGTGAAATGCAATCAGCAAACACAGAATCTAATAAAGATAAAGGGGTAAATGAAATTCAGTAAAGCTCTAAAATAAAATAAAGAGAATAAGGACAAGGATATTCAATTTACAGATATGTAAAGAAACAAATAGTCTTTACCTTCAGGATGCTTGCAAGATCTCCATAAGTTTGCTCAAATTGGGTAAAGCGTTTCCAGACCTGAAACATTAGAACATCACTCCCATTCATCAAAGAAATAATAGAAAAATATCAAAATCATATACAAACAAGTTGAAGCTTCTAAGTTAACAAATAACTAAATTACTATTCATGGCACAGAAGAAGCAGCATTGAACCATATAGAAGTGTGTGTCTCAAATCATTATTCATAAAATACTTAACAGGTCCTATGAATTTGTAAAAAAAGTGAAGCTCAGGCCACAAAGTTACTTAAAAGGAGGAGAAATCAAAATGAGTTTTAGACGACCAGGTACCTCAAAGATCAGTTCTCTGTTGAAATAAATGATTTAAAAATATATAATGTCTAAAGACTCCCATCATCAAATTAAAAGAAAAATAGGGGATGTTAATGTTGATCTGCTCAGACTTTAGGAACACATTCCATGCATCAAATCCAACAAAGTTCTAAGCAACCTTTCAAAGTTTGATATCAAGCTTTACTGTAAATGAATAATTCAACGAATTTATGAACAACATTAGACACCTTGGAAACAGACTCAACAGTCAACCCTAGTACAGTGGAATTAATCAAGAGAATAATCAGGGAAAGAAAAAAAGAAAGAGAGAATAACACAAAAGGTTTTCTATATAGAAACCATGTTGATACATTAAAAACAATGAGGCACGCCTAATATATCATTCCTAACCTCAAAAGCACAAAGAATATTGCATTACATAAATCTGTAATATATACAAAGTTTGGCAATAAAAAACCACAGCAGAGGCTAAGTGGACAAGAAAGTACACCTCAACAGATTCCTCAGGTGGTAGTGAGCTCAGAGCTCTCTCAAATAAAGCCCGAATATTATTATCATCATTCAAATGAAACAGGAAATCAGCATACCTGCAACAAGTGAAACGGTGTTTTAGAGATATCATATTATCAGCAAAAGAATAAATACAATACATATATTAATTCAATTATTCCTCACTTTCTGAGAATCACAATTCATGCTTACGAGATGACTACTGAGAGCAAACTTAAATGTTAGCTGACATACATTTCGAGTTTCTTAATGTTTCACCATGTTAATCAGCCATATCTATTTCAACATGATAACCAATATTGGTGGCTCATATTTTATAGCATTACTATGAAGAAATATGATCATGAAGCTGCTTTGTTCAGATTATCTGCTATGTCACACAAGCAGGGACTTGCTATGGAAATACACGATTTTAATCAAGTGTACGCTCTAATGAAGCTTTAACCCACTCACGATGGCCTGGATAAAGCTTTATTTTACATTAACCCACTCACTCTAATGAAGCTCAAAAAGCCTGCGCTTTCTTATGAAATCTGAAGCCCATTCTGTGGGGGATTTTAATCAAGCATACCCCAAAAACCTACTTTTTTTATTCGTTGCAACTTTTTTAACTCCTATAAACCTTTGAGATGAGAACAATGAAAATGAATGGATTGAATAGGGATCATCAGTTATCACATCTTTTTTTTTTTTTTTTTGAAAGCATCAGTCATCACATCTTAAGAAAATAAAATACACTATGATTCAGATTTCAGATGACATTATCACTCTTCATGATGATGAGGATCATCATGACTATTATATTTAGATGCTAATTAGTTTGTTTTTTTCAGGTGGTGCTATTTTTTTTTTTCCTTACATCAAATAATTAATTTTTTGCATAGTTTCAAGAAGAGCAGTTCTTTTGATGGAATCCCACTCTTCATACTTAAGCCCTAAATGACCCTTGTGCTTCAAATGTGCATTGATATTGTTTATTACAACGCGATCAAGAAAAAGAAAGAGCGAATAAGAGTGAGACCATATCATCAGTTCTAGAGCTAAAAACTCAATCATTGAGCCCATACTGGTCACCTATAACTTTATAAGCCAATAGGCACGTTTCTTTTATTTTCATTTTCTTTCTGACACAAAAGACTTCTTATTTAAGTGTGCATGAATAGAAAAAAACAATGTGGTAGCCCTATTACAGTTCATTCAAGCTTAAGAGACTGGTATTAGCACTTCCCATGAAAAAACCCATTCAGTTCTGAACAATATGCTCAAAAACATCACCAAAGCACTGTCATATACATAATTTCTAAGGTTAGAAGAGGTACACTCACTCAAGAATGTATACAGGCTCGTGCATGAATCGTTTCAAAACCGCCTCGAATATATTTTGTGCAACCTGCATGAATGTATAGCAAAAGTACAGACCAATTCCAAATTATTTTTGTTAAACATAATCTACGAGCAGATAATCAATGTAATTACATGCACTTGGGATACGTTAAAAATATGACCAAAAGAAGTTTAGTTCTTGACACTCATAATAACTAATCAAAGTCTTAGAAAGGAATGGTGAGAGAATAAAGCGAGAAGAAAGTAAAAGGGGTAGGGGTACGCCTAAGTTAACATGGATAGTGTGCATCAACGAGACAATTGCAGCCATGTTTATAAATTATTCACATATAGTTGTTCGTTAATATGGAATTCTGTATTCTAGCACTGAGTGTCTTAATTGAACATAAACTGTAACTTATCCCGAAAAACAAAACAAAACAGAGAAAAATAAAACCTTTGGATCCTTGTCAAGACAAAATGCCATCATTGCATAGGCCACATAAACATGGTATGTGCAGCTTGGAGATTTCCGGGCATCTAGGAAGTATTTCCGTGCTGCTTCAACTCCTTCCGTCCTTCTCAAAAAGCGAATAAACTGCAGTCAGCAAACCATCAAAAGTATGATAAAACATGTATAGTTACAAATAGAATTAGAGAGAAGGCCAAAAATTAACTTAAAGCAATGAAATATGGATATCAATATAGATTTCTCAATTCAACCAAACAACAATCTTACAAATTTATATAGCAGTGATAATAATATAATCAAATCAAAACTAAATAATTCAAATATCTATGACAGTAGTTGCATATAGCAACAAACCACAAAAGGAGGAATAAAGACTAATTAGGCAACATTCCTTAAAAGAAAGACTAATAGGCAACAGCAATAGCAATAGAGGCCAGAGAATTATTCACAAAGACAACCGATCTCCCTTTTTCTCTTTTCTTTTTAAAGATGTAGGCCCTCAAGTTCCCAAGTTATAAACTTGTTTTGTCCAAACTTGTTTCGCTTCTTATGTACGAGTCATTGACCCACAGCAGGTTCATTATGTAGCTTCTTATTCCTTTAAGTACCTTTTGAACTGTAGATGTGTACATACATTCGCGCATATGAATCTACATACAGCTTTCTAACAAGAGCCCAATTTAATATATATCTATCTTAGCCGATCAATATATATATTAAGGGATTTAGAATAAGTAGAACAAAATATGAATATATGAAGTGTAATTTGAGCAACAAAAAAAAGGGGTGAGTTGTGGTTTAATTATCCTAAAAGATAAAATAAAAAATTACTAAAAGTGACCAGTTTAGATACCTTAGATCTACGAATCAAAATTTCGAAGAGATTAAGGAGAATATTAGAATTATGATTAGTGTATGGTGGTTGAAGTGGATGAGGGCTTGGGAGTTCTAATTGATATAAGAATGCCTTTAAAGTTGAAAGGAAATTTCTATAGTAGCTATACGTCCACCTATGATGTATGGCACTGAATATTGGGTTTCAACAAGGCTGCAAAATCATATGACAGTGGTAGTAAAGATAAGAATGCTTAAGTAGACTTGTTGCGGCACTAGGAAAGATAAGATTAGAAATGAGAAAATGTGAATCGTAGGTAGATTAGTGACTCCATGAGAAAATTTGAAAGAAAGTAGTTAGGAGAGGTTCAAAGAGGTAAGAGTAGAGGTAAGCTAACATGGAAAGTCGTGAGAAAAGACATAACAGCACTTAATTTAACAAAGGACTGGAGAGGATAGCATTAGATATGATAGAGTAGAGGAACCGAAAGAGGCTCATTACCCTAACATTGTTTGGGAAATGGCTTGATTGTTGTTGTATGTGTGTGCGTGTGAGTGTGTGCTAACTTTATATAAGATTATGCTGACTAGCTAGTTACAAACTGAACCATTTTTACAGTGTAATCTATTCGTCCAACTTCAAGTGTCCAAGATACCCACTAGATCTCCAGCAATACTCGTCCACTTTCATCAAGGGTCACACTGGTGCTTGTCCACAATTCGAACGAAGCACTATAAAGATAATATAGGACACACATTCTACAAACATGTCCACAAAATAATTCAGAAACTACTTACTTGAATATGTGCTAGTGCTGTTGCATTAACACCCTCCCCTACAAGGCTCTCATAAATTTTCTTTGCAGGCTGTAGGAAAGAAGCACAGTGAAATAATTAAAGAACATGAACCAAAAAATCACATGTAATCAAAATAAAAGGATACTAAGATTCATGTACTTGAATTGCTCCACGGGTTTCCTCAAGCTCAGCGTAAGCATACCGAATCATTTCTGAATCTGCTCACAAATATCCAATACAGAAAGAATATATAAAATGAAAATAAGAAAGAATAAAATAGAGGGTGTTGGAAGCATGAACAATTTTTGGGCAGAATCCACCACTAGCCAAACATAAATATAGATATAAAGAATAAAAAGATAAATATGATAGAGGCAAGAGTAAGAAGGTATAGAAATAGAATGCTGCTTGTCGATATGAGGGTAGATACATCATTTGACCCCCTCCACTTTTCTCCATTATAAATAAGTATAGATATCAGCATATGTCAAGGCAAACACTGCTCCGTAAAAAAGGGTAACTTTTTTATCCAATACTTGAATATTCTGATCTCTTAAAGACAAAAAGAAACCTACTAACCAGGAAGAACTTTCAGCGCCCGTTGATACACTTTAATCGCAGCATCTATTGCACCACTTTTTGCATGCCATGTTGCATAGTCATACCATATATCAGGATAATGGTATAAATACATCAAACACTGGATACATAAGACAATGTACTATTCATGATCAAAACGTATTGGATAAGAACAGTGTACCATAAACTAACAAACAGTTTCATGAAATATGCAGACCAAACTATGTTGCAAGATTAAGATTGTAATCAATACAACAAACATGATACAAGTAAGCAACACTATGTAATAGTACAAAAAATAGCAAGGTGTAAACTACAAGTTTTGATTTTAGGCCTCTTTTTTCTTCCATTATATATAACTAGAACAAGCTACATCCCTTCTTGTTGGCAAGATTAAACCCAAAGACCTACCCCAACCACACTCCAGCACCTGGCCACTTGCACTAAACGCAGGCCCAACCCAAATGAAATTCTTGTCATAAATATCACTGTTTCTTTTAAATCAATAAAGATTATAATGGATCCTACAAAAAAAAAATAAAGATTATAATGGAGCATTACTGGGGAAAATAATAAAGGAAAGGCAAAACAGATATGTAGGAGTAAGACACTTCGATAGAAAATACGCAAGCATCTTATAAATGATAAAGGCTGTGATTATAAGAAAAGTTGCTAATGATTCAAGCATAAAAAACTATAGCTAACTAGCTAAGTTTAATAGACTGCAATTTCTTGGCATAATCAAGAAACTACAGGAGATTCTGATAAGCAATTAAGTCAATATGCAACAATGGCTGTTACTTCAACGGATTACAAAGCATTCAAAACACAGAAAAAATATATCTTCTATACCTGCTCATATGCTAGTGTAACTCGCTTGTTGGAGGAAACACTGTCTATCCTTTGAGGGTTTTCCCTGCAACACAATTTTATTCAAGTAAATAAAACTTCAGAAACAGACATCTCCATAGCCGGAGAGCATCTCGGTACCAAAAAGATGTACAATGTGGTAGACAAAAAACTAAACATCTCACTGTCTTTAGGTAAATATAATCAGTTAGTAGTAGTATGTCAATGCCATTTTGGATTCATTTCATATTGGCAAGCCAATGAAACATTTTAGGAATAATAATGACTTGCAGTGGAAGATACAAAAATAATGATCAATATACTTTACCAGCAAACACAAGGTTTGAATCATCTCTTCAAGGTTCTTATTCAAGAAACAAAAATTGAAAATGAATGAGCAAACAAGTCGATAGTTTTTTCTATGAAAATACTGTAGAACTGAAAAAGGCTTCCCACTCAATTTGACACAAAATATTTTGAGAAAGAATATCATTGCAAAACATATCATCAAGATTTAATACCAAATTTATGATCTCCCAATACAATTTAGAAAAGTTAATTATAATGTAGCGTGTGCGCGCGCACACGCACGCCACCACAGGATAAAAAAAACGTAACTTTGCTTCTTACTTCTCAAAAGCAATAAATCTCTTCCAAGCCATCCATTGCACTTCTTCCTGTGAAAACCCAACAGAAAATTACACAAATCCAATAGAACAGTAACTGAAAACATATTATTTAGGTGCAATGCAGAGAATTTTTTTTTTAACTTGTAACTCTAAAAAGGCAAAGCTGCTTTGTAGACCAATTTCTACTCAAATCCAAACAGTATCATAGTTTTGTAAGCGGCCACTCTGAAACTAACCAGCCAAACGTGAGAGCATTTTATTCATGTTAGTGTCCCACACAATTTGTGTTGTATTTAAGAACGCTCAATATAGTGGTTGAACCCTTCACCAAAAACTAAGGATTTTCAGTAGGAAACATGACATGGTATTAGAGCAGGTTTGGTTTCAAGCCTCACCCATTTCTAATGTCATCCCTGTCCCATTCAGTTGTCAGGCTTTCATGTGGGTGGAAGCTTTAAAGTGCCCCCCATAGTTTATACCTAGTTATTTGAATTGTTTCGGGCGCTTCCACCAAACAGTGTAGACTTTTGGGTAAGAAACTTAAAAAGTTCCCACAGATGCTATTCTAGGGCATTGGAGAGTAGCTGTAAACCTTAACCAAGAATAGAAGAGACGCAGACCATCAAGAAAAAGAGAGAGAGAAGGGAAAGCGGCAATAACAGGGTAGGATTTTGGGTGCGAAACTCAAAAAGTTCCCTCGGATGCTATTACGCGTCTCACAACTAGAGATATTCAGGGGCGTTGGAGAGTGATTGTAAACAATGACCAGGACTAGAAGAGATCTAGACCTTCAAAATGAAAAGAGAGGGCAGAAAGCAGAAAATCTTCATGCCTCAAATTTGAGATACAAATCAGAATTTCCCATTTAATCAACTATAATAAACATATAAATTAGATAAATACTTAAATAAACCTCTTTCTCTCTTATTGCTAAATTTCAAGATTGGGCTACACATGAGGCATTGGACTTCCACTAGTAAAAGGTCAATCTTGTTAGTAGGATTTTTTTTAAAGGCCCAATGAGCCGAGCTACTCGATAGGGGTAGCTCTCCCCTTGTTAGTATTACTTCCCTTGAACCTTCATATATACTTCATTTCTTTCATAATATATACATGTGGGACTTTTTCTTATCACCACGCTCAACTCTCTCCCTCACATACGAGACTTCACATTTTCTTTCATTATATGCTCAACACGTTCACAATCAGAGGCCTGTAAATCGACACCCCCTCATGTATACGTGTTATACTTCTACATGTGGACCACTGCAAACATGTCTTTCTGCAAGTAGACTGGAGACCACAAAGGGGAAGTTACTCAATTGGGCCACATGCCCACAAGCCCAAATGGAATACTTTGATACCATGTTAAGTTTCAATATTGGCCTACACATAAGGGTTTGGGCTTCCACTACTAAAATGTCAACCTTATTAGAATTTCACTACACTTTGTATATAGCTCATTTCTTTCATATTTTATCCATAGGACTTTATATTATCACCACTTTCAATACTTAATATAGCTGCAATTCCTGCTCTATGATCCATCCTAAAACAAATCTTGAGGCCATATGAAAAGCCTGGTAGCTCAACTAGACCTTACCAAATTAATAACAAAGAACCACGAGATCCTACAACTACATATCATAACCAGATAATCCAGGATTGACAAGTTACCCTAGCCCATTAAACCAAAAAAAAAGGTCAACAAACAAGCAGATGACCAGTATACTTGATAAAAATAAAACAGGCTCATGAAGCATATAGACTTTGTTCTTGGCTATCAAAGAGAGCAATTCTTATCTAGCTATCATATGGCTGCCACATAGTCATGCCTCAGAATTTAATGGGCAAACCTACCCCTATTTAATGTGAACAAACTAGCTGGAAGGCACAAAACAGAAAGTCTATGCAGACATTAATGAATCAATAATCCTGAAAGGCAAGAACAAAGTACAAGAGATTGCCTTGTAAGAGCCAGTTGGAGGTACAGCAAGCATGTTCCAATCAATTTCATCTACATATTTCTTCCGCTCTCTATAAACCGCCCTGGCACTGTTGTATTTTGGCTGATAATCAGATAACAATCCTTTGGCCTGCTCATCAATATAATCAGAGCGTGAATCTGCTAAGAAGTGACACTTGTCCGTAATAAAGATAGTGTGCATGTGTGCAATGAAGATCCAGAAAGTTACCAGTTGACGGCTAACAGAATTCTCAAAATTTTCATAGTCCTTCCAAAGTTGTTCCACATGATGGGTAGGAGTAACAATAGCTTTCTGGTATGCTTTTCTCACAGCAGTCATCCGCTGGGTCTCTTCCTGAGTGTTCAGAACCTGCAAGATCATATCATATTAAGGATAAAAGAAATGGAGGAAGATATTAATAGCAAATTAGCAATTCTTATGCCATGTCCCATAAAGGCACAAAATAAAAACCTGAAAATAGATGAAGGAGTTAACAAACCGGCAGTGATTTTAAATAGGCAATATATTCCATCCAAACAGGCCCAGATGCTATGTCCGCTCCTGGTATCAGATGCATAAAAATAACCACCATTAAATTACTAGTTATCTGGTTTCACGGGATAGTTCAACCTGTAATGTGCACATGAACAAGTAGTGATCTAGTTTGGCTTATTCACTATGTGAATGTAAAGCTTTAGAAAAAGTATATACACTGCGCTGCATTCCACAAGCTTGAATTTTACTAGCACATGAAGGTCTAGGACTTAACCCTATTGCACCAGACAATAAACTGTATGCAGATTACTCAATAGTCAATACTCTCCTGAGTTAATACTAAAATGGATTTCCTATACTATTTCTAACTTTTATCTAAATGTCTAAGAAATTTCAGTTAACCAAAATCATGGAAGTGAATTAACATATCAGTTTAGCTAGCATCATACCGATACATGCTACATGTAATTTGATTACCAATTTACTTGCTAAATGTGTGTAAGATTCATAGTAAAAATCTCAGCATAGTCTTAACAATTCCTCAGTGACTAATTAATGGGGCCAACCTATATGTACCACTATTGGATGGAAAACAAAGGCAACAGCTAGGAAAAACTATACATTATTAACAACATCTGAAGTGCAATTAACTTTTTCTTTACCCTGGAGAAGTATTGCTCTTAGGACCTCATTATGATACTATTAATGAATGTTACTAATAGTCAGGGAAGGGAAGGGAGAAAAAAATAAATGTTGAAATGTTCATTAAGGACAAAAAAGAAAAATCATGGAGCAACTAAATTAGCTATAAAAAAGCTTGAGAAAGAAGACAGACCAAGATAGTTGAGCATAAAATCAAAAGCCTTTCTTGTCTCTTCCTGGCCCTCCACACCCTTCTTGTCATTGACTTTCCTGATGAAACGAATATAGCATCGCCTAGCAACAGGATAAAGCTTTTGAAATCATCACCGGGAGGAAACCGGAAGAAGCAATATTAACTTGTACATGGTTAGATCATAACACTAGTGTACTATGCACAGCAGCATACTAATATGCTAGGGGCACAAAACAACTTTAGTTTTCTGGAGCACAATTGGACAGATTCTGACTGCATCCAGCTGATAGTCTTGCAAAGTGAAGAAAGAGAAAAACTCACAAACAACCAAGGAGGAACATTTCTTTTAGAGTAACTGACTAGACACAGTTCAGATGATATATATAAACTACGCTTAACTGACTTTATCAAATTGAAATTGAAAATGAAACTAGAATATACCAAAGAGGAACTTGGAGACAGTTCAATAAGCACCGGCTAAATATCTGTTTTGTAGCATCATCATTATTTGCAGCCATGAAAGCTTCTACATATTGTTTCCAATATTTTGCCTGGAGATTATGGGAGATCCATTAAACCAAAACATATTTATAAGTTTCCTACAAATATAAGAAAAACAAAATTTTCACATAAATCATTAATTAGATGAGAAATGTACATAGTTACTTGACCATGCTTCAATATATGAGTACACCTAACAAACCTAATTATGTTTAGGCAGACAGTGATAAAAAATAATAGTAAAATTAACCATCAAATGAGTAAAGAAACAAGATATATCCACTATCACCTGTATTTCCAATTTCAGTGTGATTAGATAAAACCATTAACAGCATTTCCTATATATTATTATTATCTACAGACAGTCTAATGAGAAAGCAACAATTTACAAAGAAATGATTTATATCTTGACTTCTCCAATTGGATCTTGTATAAGGAATACTATTCAACAAGAGGGTTGGGGATAAGATAAATCACATATCTTTTTACAACTCATTATCAATGTTCAAGGATTTAAGGGATTCAAGTCCCACCAACAACGCTCCAAAAACCTAGGATACCACAAGGAATTTGAAAGGGAAAGACAACTCTCCTTAAGAGCCACAAACAAACCTCGTCCCTCATTATTACTAGTGTGTGCCAATCCTCTTATCTACCATAATATGATCATGGGCAATATAGCTTAGCCTTAAGAGCTTTCCATAGCGCTACTTCTTTTGTGTGAAATTGTAGTTTGGTTCACTACTATCAAACCATCCATAAAACAAGTACACAACACCCTTGCAAAGGAGTGCAAATTCCCATTCCATTCCACCAATGCAACAATATTCATCCTTTTTTGAATTAATATAAACTGGAGTTTAAGTTCCACACATACACACTCATAACCAACAGCCTGCCAAAGCCATGACATATTGTTTAATTAGCAGGCCCCATTCGAAGACAAAAATCACACAATTGACTATGAATACAATTAAGCACTGCATCAAAGCAAAATATTATGGAAAAAAACTGAAAGTGCTCACAGCTGTGGGAAACAATAGCAGAAGCTTCTCATATATGGGTGCGGACTCCGCGATAGGCAGATGCTGCGGAGAAAAAAAAAATCAGTATTCAATGATCAGAACCAAACCAAAGAGAAAAGGAAAAGGGGTAATTTGAAGGCGAACACACACCTGTGCCTCGTTTGCTAAAAGTTCAGCGGCTTCAACATTGTACTTGTCAACGACGACATTATTATCCTGAAAAATCAAAATTATTGAGGGCAATTGAAGAATAGCGAGAGAGAGATAGGGCACAGAAACAAAAACATTACCTTTTCTTCAGGTGCAGCAATACGATTCTCGGCCGATGCCATTCTTGGTTTCTTGCTGCTTCTGCTGCTGTTGTGGACTTACTGCGATGCATACAATGTCAATGATGAAGTTTACAAATCAATATGATTTAAGAAGAAAATATATTTGGGTTTAAAAAGCAGTACACAATTGTATTCAACACTAGTTTGTTTATTTTTTTTTAACAATAAATTACATAGTACGAATTTAGTGCAAAAAGAACATATCTTAGGAAGCAGAAACTAGCTAAAAGGATCTAACTAAACAAATAGGTAACATAAAATAGACTAAATCAAAATAACCATAATGTGGAATGTCACTCTCAGGAACCTGCTCAGAATTAGAGCAAGGTTCTAAAAACAAATTGAAGGCCCTAGATTACATCGGACTTTCTCCTCTCCATTCTGAATCAGACCATAAAAGAGACGACTCCGCAACATGATTATACCACGAAAGTCGCCCACTGCTACCAGAGGCACTAAGCGAGATGTTACCCAGTTCGCCCAGCCCACTAGCACCGCTCGCCGAACCAGATCCCATCGGTCTCGGCTTGCCCGTGACCTGGTCCTATCACG
>JAYMSZ010000057.1:0-36213 GCA_036897665.1 Pelargonium citronellum
AAGAATTAAGAAAATCTAAAAAAGCACATTCTAGCTAGACAAGGGTTATCCCAAGAAGAGCTGGAAATGCAATAGAAGTATAAAGAGGACTTCTTTAAAAGTCTTTAGAATCTTAGATAGTTTTTTTACTTTACCGCCCCTATAAAAAAGGAATCGATAAAATTGAACTGAAAAAGAAAGCAACTGCTTTTTAATTTGGTAGGGAGTATGCCAGTTGCACACATCCAGCTAGAGCGAAGAAAGTCTCCCTATAGTATAAGATCCAGGGTTTTTAGAACTTTCAATATCTAACTTTTTAGGATTTATACTTTTTGAAACTCTGTACTTAGGGGCACCCTCATAAGCATCTTTAGCTCTAAGTTATTGTGCCTGCCTCTAGTTACCTCGTAGGAAATTCCTTGGAGTAGCCCACACACAAAATTGTCTAAGAATCGCTCCCTTTTTATTACAACCGCATAACCGAGAGTTGGTTCTAAGCTAAACCCGTTCGTGAGAAAGGTAAAAGAGTATATCTAATTAAAGACCCTTGACTAAGATTACTAATGTACTTCACAGCGATCGAGAAGTCTAGGCCTACATGTCATTCTCTACTCGCGGAATCTTCTAACAGTAGCTAAAAAAAAATTCTATTTTAATTAACCAGTATCTCCTAAGTCTAGTCGTAAAGTTATCTGTAATGCAAATGTCGAAAGTAGAGGTATATGGCTTCTTGTTATGAAAAATGCATGTAATAGATAATATTCGATTGGATAGCTGTGGGCATCCATATATAAAGTAAAAAAGATTCTTTGTCTTTGATTGCAAGTTAAGAATAAAACTCAGTTTTAAGGGTTTTTATAGGGGGCCCAACTAGAGTATCGGAAACCCCTTATTTCTAAACAACATAAATAAGGTTTTAATCCTTTCCTTATATTAGTTCATGCTTTATAAATGAAGTAAAAATAGACTTATGCCTTTTTTCTTAGATATATGATATGATAAAAAGAAATTCTAATCAGAGTCAAAGAATAAGAAGATTATATAATTTAAGGGCCTACCTCAGGTACCGAATGCACCGAAATCAATAACATTTTTCCGTAGTTAACTATTTCGTAGTAGAAGTAAGTACTCTAAACAAGGAAACTTTACTCATTAGATATTTTAGTTGCAATGTTGGCAAGGACTTCATCTTAAGAATTTGAAAAGGATTCTTCTGACCCGTCAAAAACTAAACAATAAGGACCTGCTTTTCACAACTACGGAATTGTAAGTAATAAACTGGACTTCTCCTAGCCTTTCTTTTGTTGTATGAGAGGCACGGCATTGCAAGTCTTTAGTATATCCTAAATACAATGGATTTTCTAGCGCTCTCACCGTTTTCGTGCTGACGAAGATAAGAATCTAGCTTTATCGGGACTTTAACCTGCAACATCCATAAGCATAGGGTGTACATTTAACATAACAAGAGGAATACTATATACTTATAAAAGTATACTCATAAGCAAGAAACTTATTTAGGAAGTTCTTAATTTACGCCTAGAGTCTTTTTGTTTCCTGAATTAGGGAGTTAAACACAGTTATAATATGCTGTATGCTATGCACAAAGTTTTTCTTTTACGTTACAGAAATAAAGCGGCCTTACATGGTAAAGCTCCCCAGTTTTAAAGCATTTCTTACTCGTAGCGCTATCAAGATTAATAAATTAAGTTTAATCCTAGCTATATATCACTTACTTTAAGGGCTTCCTAAGCATCAATCCTATTTAAGGGCCTCTCTTTTCGGTAAAAAGTTCAGATTCATGCGAAATTAACTTAGACAATACTTTCTAATCACAATAAAATGCTCCTAGTTAGAAACCTATTCACTTCAATAACTTAGAACAGCATACAGTTTTAGTTTATCCAATAAGCCTTCTTATCTTTTATAACAAACTTATAGACAGCTCTTACACATTATGTAGGCTTATTTATAAACAATATCGGGGCATAAATTCCTAGTAAGTTACACCCTTAAATCAAAGTACTTTCCTTTTCGCCAAATTAGAGCACTGCCTGACAAATACCGCTTTACAGACTCTTGAAATTTTTCTTTGGATAAGAAGTTCCCGGCATAACTTAATAATAAAAATCTTGCCCTAGTACGGAAATACTCAGCAGTATATAAGTTTTTAGTATTGACTCCTTTTTACAGTTCGCTACTTTTGTTGGTTTGTAGAATAGAAAGCAGAAATTTCTCTTACATATTTCAGGATTCGGCCTGATATGATATCTAAATTAGCAATAGCTGTTGTATTTTGATTGTGTACTAGTATAGCCCCCCTGCTAGAGGTACTTGAAAAGTTAAGGTCGATGCTATTACTTGTATAATAACATTTTTTTTAAGACTTCTAATGACGTATACCTTTTTCTAAAATTACGACTAATGCTTTAACCTAAAAGTTTTCTTTTTACTCAGTGGATCCCCACACAGTACTAGATTCCTTCAATAAAATTCCTTATATATTATACTAGGCTTAGAAAGCAGCATCTCATAGTTTTTAATTTCCTACTCTCTTTGATAAGATTAAAGTGAAACCCTTTTTGAATCGAGGAGCAGTAACCAGTCGAATTTGAACAATTCCTTTGGATATATTGATGTACCCTTAGGTTCTGTAAAAGAAGTCAAAAATGTATTCTTATTTTATAGTTATATACTTCCCTAATTTAGGATCCCTAACGATTACTAATACAATATATGTAGAAGAAACTCCTAATAGTGATTAAATAGAAATAGAATATAGAAATTTAAAGATAAAGACTCCTGTCAGGGTTAACAGATTGTATATCTGCATTACGGCTATAGTCAATAATGAAGAGAAACTATTACTTATTTAAAATGAAAAAACTCCTATTCTAATTCTTATACCAAGCTAACTCTTATTAATGAAAATTAATCCATACTCTTTCTTTCTAGGATCCTCTTTATCAAATACTTTATTTACATGGAGGGTTCCTTTTGCACTCTGTTGTTACTAATCCATAAAGTCTTAAGCCTTAGAGAATTGTAGGTAGGTTATTATGGAGGCATCCGGAGGAAGGTAATTGCACGTAGTATCCTAGATAGAACATTCATACCCTACAGACACACCACTCTTATTGACACTTGCTTTCGTCTTACTCATATTCTGTATCAGTATTTGTATTTGTATCTTCTAAGTCTTAGCAGCTATACCTGTCTCGGTTGTACTACTCTTCGTAACCCCCATACCTTTCTAAATAACTATACCTATACTCTTCATCACGATACCTATCTTATTTTGAATGTTAATAATCTTTATCTTATTCAGAGGTATAATAACTCTCTTGCTAACCTTCATAGTCTTATGCAGCCCCGTACTCTGTATCTTGATAATATTCCTACCTTTAGCTTTCGGTTTAGAGGCTTTTTATTTCTACTGTATTCCTAATCAATTTCCTGCTCTATCCCCTATTAACCAAAAAGCCTGAGAACTCGTATTACCTTTTAGCTGTTTTGAAAGCCGAGACATTGCATTGCAGAAAGTATAATAGATTTTGGATTGTCCTATATTCATTTGAAATTATATTAGTGACATAGAATCTGGAATCCCTACGAGAAATCCCCTAGAACCCTCATTATAAACTAACGGGGAAAAATCCTGCTTACTTATGAGTGCCTATAACCCTGTAACCTTGTGTACTCGACTTAAACAAGAAGCTTTTTTAGATAACTTACTTCTTGCAAAAGCCGATTGGTTCTATTATTCTAGATATTTTCTTACTCCGGGTTCCCAATTACTTTGACTTTACTTTCCCTGCTGTAACTACGACGGGAGTAGGAAAACAGCCTTTTTCTAACTACTTTAACTGAGAGTAAGAGAGCTTACTTACTAACAAGGAACCACAGCTATCTGTTAATAGGATTTCCTTAACCTACTTATTCTTGACTTTCTAAAGGAGTCAATTCCTCTAGTCTTATAATTGTAGCATCATAGAGAGGATCCCACCTGTAAGATTAAGTAGCTTTAGATTCCGATAACTTTACCGTGTGCTTTTACGTCTACGGGAATCTCTACAGGATTTCTGTACTAACCAAGAACTTTACATAACGATTCGAGAAAGAGTCTTAATTTTTTCATTATAACCCTCGATATCTAGTACTCAAACGAATTAAGTCAATCAAATATAAAGAGGATATTGTTACCTAATAAAAAACTAATAATGCTAGAACTAAAAAAGGAATTCTGTGCTTAATAATCAAGTTTCTTTATTATTTATAATCTATTATACAAGTAAGATATTTGAGATTTGAATGAATAGAGAATGCTATTAGAAAAGACTTAATTATGGTAATTCCTATTTAGGTTCGAACCTAGTTCTACCCTTATAGCTTATATAGCTTATACGGAATTTACATCGAAAATCAATAGAAATTGAGGGCCTTATTTTTTTTATTATTCTAAAATCAGAATATAAATGGGGATTGTAGTATAAGTGGTGACTTTATTTCTTAAGACATTAGAACAACAAAGAAGTTTTCGGTAAGGGCCCGTGTAGAACCAAAGTATATAGAGGTATAATAAAGACATTCAGGGAATAGGATTCGTTTAGAAAGGGTAAACTACTTACCAGTTCTGTAAGCTTGTTTTTTACTTTGAAGAGTTTTTAGGAACATGTCCTTATCGTAAGGAATTGAAACTCTATAGAAAAGCTAAGGGATATTTGTAAAGGAGAACTGAGTTTAGGGGTTAAGAGTAAGTCAAGATACAGATAGAGAGTGAAGCTCTAAGGAATATAGTATAGCTCTCAAACAAGGTATGCTTTTTTGCTTTTTACCGATTCATATTGCTTTTTGATGCTTACCTTTTATCCTATATACAAAAGGAATTCAAAAAACTGATTTTTAAGAGGCAATCGTTCTCTTGGTGAGGTTAGTTAGCTTGGTTTAGGTACTTCCTGAGTTATGAATTGATAAAGTGGAAGTGAGGTGCGGTAGCCCTGAAAGAGTGTCGATAACAAGGAATTGAACTAATCTCTAGGGCTAAGCTAGGAATCGGGTATCCTGTTAGGTGTTTTCTAAAGAAAGTTCTAAAATGTCTTGAGCGTAAAATGAGCCAGATACTACGCTACGCCCTTAAGGGAATATTCTTTTTTCTTCTGCTAGAGTTAGCTAGTCATTCTATAGAAGGTACTTATTATATTAGAGGTTTATTCTGTAACCTAGTTTTAAGTTTTTTGGGGGGTTGATAAGAACTAATAACAAATTAAAGGGTACTTTCCTTACTTTAGTTTTTTAGAGAGTAGAAGGGCAAAGACCAATTCTGGCAATAGAAAATATCGAAAAAGATCGGGTTCTTTTCTTGTCGGTGCTCGTTCTTGCATTCGGGTTGAGGTTAAAGACATTAAGGAGTCAAAACTATAAGGGAGCTTCTTACTCTGCTTCTAGGTTTCTTGATTCTGGATAATAGGAATAACGGTGTTAGGGGAATAGGAGAAGTAAGGCTAGCTAAAGTAATGGATTTCAGTTCAGCAAACAACTAGAAAGTGTTAATATAAGCTCCCGGACTCTTGGAAATTTCAATAAGTGAGGTTAATAGATAGACTTTTATTTATTACAAGGAAAGAGTGAGTTTCTTCTTGTCAGGTTCTTATTCTATAAAAAATTAATAGAGTAAGTCTCATATATTCATCTATACAATGGTGGTTGTACTTTAAAAGCCAATTAGATAAAGCCCCGCAAGCAAAAGCTGTGGGATTCCTAAAGAGCACGCCGCTCTCTATCTTTTCCAGGTCATTTTTTGAGGTAGAGTACCTTATAGAGTGGGTAAAGTCTCTCCTAATATTCTTATTTTTCTTTTTTATATACTTACTTCGAATCAAAGATTCTGGTTTGTCCTTATTTCCTGTAGCGAAGTCACTTAGATGGAAAAAAGGTAGAAGTTTATCTATAGCTTGAGAATTCATTTGTATTACAAGTTGCTTGAACAGGAACTAAAATGATTATTAGTTCCAGGGATGCTGAGAGTTAAAATTATGTATCCTTAATGCGTGGGTAGACTGCTAGCTTTCAGTATGTATCTTTTATCAGCATGAGAGCACGTTGTATTTTTCACTTTAAAGTCTCCCGTTTAGTAATTATTGAATCACTTGCAGGTATAAATGCGTTCCCTTTTCCAAAGAGCCGCCGAAGCCAAAGATTGAATTAACGGGGTTTTTTCCATTTTTAAGATTCCAGGTATTATAGTGTGTAAACTTTTCGAAAAAGGGTTAACCTCGAGATTTCATGACGTAAAAACAGAAACTAATTAATCTTTTTAATAGGGATCCCTTCATACACTTAGACTTCCAGTCTTAACAATGAAATCTTTACTTTTGGGCACACTTGTAGGATAAAATTACTGGTATAGTAGCAGTTGTGAAAGGTACAGTATGGCTGGGAACTCCCCTGTCAAAGGGACACTATCTAAGTGTAATTGTAAGGATTTCGAAGTATCGATTTACTATTCCTTTATGAAGTAAAAGCACTGATTATAAATCTCTAAGGCACCTTTTTTGTGTCATTGTATTTAGTCAACAGATTTAGTTTTACACTTTGATTGAGAAAGCACTGCTGTATAGTAGTTAATTCTACTAAGGAGGTACTCCTGCTTTTTTCAGACAAGGATTGCATTCTCTTTAGTCAAGAATCTATCATAAAACGGATTGCCCTAAGGGCGTAAGTTTAAATAAGGGTCTTTTTAGCTAATAAGCGATTCTACTATTATCGCTTGTTTCTTGAGTCTATAAAAACTTACTTCAGATTTCAGGGATTCGTAAGAGTTTCTTTTATGACTTATTTAGTTAGGGATATCTCTTTACAAAAAAACTAGCTAGTCAACGAGGATAACTATCCCCTTTTATATAATTCAAGAGCACAATCATATGCCTTAAAAGGTGCTGCTAACGGTTAAGGAGAGCTTTTTCTATATTAAAATAATGTCTAGATTTTAGGTCTTTATTATTTAGTAATAGGAAATAAAAGTAATAACAAAAAAATTATGTCAAATTAAGAAATCAGATTTTTGCGTTTTAATTGCATGAGCTAGTAGAATCTCATATAGAACCCAGTGCTTATCAAACGGGTTTTCTACCCCGCACCCTTCATGCTGTAACGCTTTGTTGTGTATTCATGGCTAATTATTTACTTTTATACGAGTTTGTTAAGGTCTATTTAATATAATAGGAATTCCTTTGCTACAGGTAGTTGCAAGACATTATAAAACCCCACGTAATCTAACACAGTACAGGATCCCTTCGCTTATCTTCCAAGGCAGGCTGCTTCATATCAAAAAACTTCTTTTATTACTGTCTCATACAATTTCCAACAAAGAGGATACTTTCTAAATAGGTTTTCTATTTTCAAATCTGTTTTTTAATAAATTTATTTAGTTTAGGATAGCAAAGCTAGTATATTCTTACTCTATATGTTGCTGGATTCTTTTATAACATAGTAGTAATTGAAGATAATCTGCGTTTTTTAGGAATTAAATATGAAAGAGGGCTCTGCCTTGAGAAAAAAACCCTTGTGTTTTTGGTGCTTTAATAAGTTCGAGGTAGTTTGGCTAACAGGGGAGTTCCTCATTTCGATTGCATTATTTGGACTCTAGTTACAAAAGAACGCGTGGAAAGTACAATAAGTAGAGTCATAATCTGGATAATATTAATTAAGTATGGCTAAGTCAAGGAAGGTCTGGGTTAAAGCTATAATACCGATCTTTTTGGTAATACTTACTATATCTAGTCCAAGTACACAGGTGCTAAAGGAACATGCGTTTGGCCATGGGCTTTCTGTATACATATAGCGAAAGTCTTTTACAAAAGGTGGATTCTACTAAATAACTTAGACTGTCTCGAGTCTCTTATTTTTAAGTGGTACTTTTGGACTATTAATCCATAGTAAAAAACAAGGAGGATCAGATCAAAAGCAGCTCTGAAAAAGCACTACACTATTCCGTTATTTATTTCACTATAACATTGAATTCTACTAGCTGGCCGAATTACCTCTGCTTTCCTGCGATCGTTAGTAAAAAGTATCTAAGTTCTGAATATTACATAAGCCTCTTTCTATTATAAGCGGGCATACACCTTTCGTATATACATATGCCTTCTTTACTAGTTTTGCTCTACTGAAACCTAAACCACCCCACCATGTATACGCTGTAATAGAGTTACTAGATCCCTTTTCGCAAGGTTGCTGATAATACACAATTACATTTTTGAATACCTCTTTTATTGGAACGGAATTACTTAAAAGCACTCTTGTAATGTATAATTTTCTCCAGCCTAATTAATACCTAATAAGAGTCTCTAGGCGCTTTTGAAGTCAGTTTCTAATAGAAGCTTGAATCCGATTTCGTCCTATTTCGCAAGTAAACCTAATGAGTTTACCTAGTATAGAACCTTTTTTTTTTTAATCCTAATTTAAAGCTAGTAATATAGCTTATTCAGAAGTCAAATTGCCCCAGTATATTTTCTATTAATAAGGAAATCCAATCAGCCCCTGGGTTTTCTTGGAATAGAGCCCCCCTTAGACTTAACTTATAAGTTAAACGGTTTTTGCTATGGATTCCAAATTTATTACTGAGCGCAGGGTAGTCCTCACTCATAGTCAGTCAGGTTGAGGATCAAAACCAGAGAAAAATACTATTATATTTAAGGATCTCGCTTCTATTTTCTTATCATGAGTCTATTGGCCCTTAAACGTACATAAAAACATTCTATAATCTTGGGTATTCCCCCTTATTTTCTTGCATACTTTAAGGTCTTCCAGCTCAGCTGCAACAACCACAAATAGATAAGGAGCAAAATGAACTCGATTTTTGCAAATAATTAGATCCATAAAATTACCGCTCTATGTAAAGTAAATAATTGTAACGCCGGATTCTACTACATATAACCAAAAACAATTGGAAATAAAGCAAAAAGTCATCGGTCCTCCCAACTGAGCCCGTAAAGGATATTCAAAAAGGATTCGCTGACTATATTGTAAAAGAAATTACTCCGTTAAAGAGGTATGCTCCCCTCAAATATCCCTAAATTAACTTTATTTGAAGAGCCCCCGGATACTATATATTAAATAAGACCGCTTTACCTAATGGGGGTGATATGAAATTTGCTGGATGAGTAAAACCTTGATGGACTGATATCAAGTATTATAAAAGCACCGTATAAAAGTTCTTTATTTAACTTGAGGGATTCCAGGGAAGACTCCTTTTTCTATATACCCAGTTTTTATAGTCGTTCTACTTCGAGTATGGGCTTCCCTTAGATCTAGAGCTTCGTATCCCTAACTAAAAAACTATTGTTATAAGATATTTTAAACGATCCGTAATATAAATAAGTTTCAGTATATAATACAAAAATTTTTTATATGATAGCCTGAATTACCGGAGGTTAGATTACCTTGTTTTTTACTATATATATAAACTTATAACATGTTAACTATAACGAGCAAAGAAGCCAAATAACCTATAAATTAATATGACATTTACGTTGACAAAAGACTCAAAACCCCCTTTCCTAAGCAATTTGTAAGAAAAAGGATTACTTTATTCTCTTAGAGATAGATAATTTTCGAAGTAATAAAGCTTTTAGACCCCTTAAAAGAACCTGGCAAAACTCAGAATAGTTCACCACTCTCTTTTTTATATGCCTTAACTTAAAATAAAATTCAGGAATAAGAAAGCTTCCTTGCAAGCGCACCTTTAGAAAAGTCCCCCTCATGTAATTGACTGTAACTGGGTCTCATAGAAGAAAGCCACCAACGGATAAGAGCTAAAGTAAGAGATCCCCCAATCCTTAAAAAAGAAATCTCGTCAAAAGGGGTTTCCATATACAGGAATATGTGTCTTTAACTGTTATTCAGACAGCAGCTTTTGAAAACAAGGTCTTAATTAAATTAAGTAATAGGAAGGGGCTCCTGGGTGCAACAAAAATGAAACTTTAAGATAAAATGCCTTAGTGTTATTATATTCCTCATTAAGCCCCTTTGAAAACGCTAGACTTCCTTATTGCAGCTAGTTGGGGAATTTTATACAGGGCAGTGCGCCTACTCATCGACACTCTTATACTAAGATATATAATTAGGAGCTTGCCAGGAAAAAGTAACTCATTTTGGAAAATGAAGTAAGACATTAATTTTTTAAACCCTTTATGCTTCATGTTAAATAAAGTATAGAATCCAGTACTTTGAAAGTAAGAGTTTGTAAATCTGTTATTTTGGAGTTTTACTGCTGCATTTACACCTAGATCTTTGTGTATACTATATTAACCTAGCTTCCAGTGTGTCCCCTCAAGAATCCCCCCAAAATCTTAATGTAAGTAGGAAAATTGCAGACCTGCCGTTCGTCATAACAAGTTTCGACGGTATTTGTTTCTGAACTAGTGTTTCATTAACTATATATTTTATACAACAAAGATAAAGAAAAAGCGCCTCTTTTAACTAAGCGAAATAGTAACTCCCTTTTAAGTTTTATGAAAGGTTTTTTGTTACGAATGTTCCTGGAATTTATATTCATTTTAGAAATTCTTGAGCCTAAAATGAGCTCGGTGTCACTCGAGTTTGATTCAGGGTTATACTGTATAGGTTATAAGTAGGTGTGCAGTTTTGAATATAGCTACAGGACTACTCTAAATAGCTGACTCGTAGGGGTTCTTCTTCATTTTAAGGGAGCTGCCCTTATAGATTTATATATTGGTAGAGTTTTTTCCTTTACTTTAAGAGATGAGAGTTGGGTAGTAGCTATAGTGGAGTAAGCCTTCGGACATTAGTAAGTGATTTAAGCAAAAGCTATAAACGTAGTGTTCCGTTAGAGAGATGTTATAAAGAACTAACTTGTTCAGATTCCTGTTTTGAATTTCTAAAACGGGTCGTTCTGGTGGGGCGGTCTTATACCCTTAATTTTGACTGGGGTCATATAGGGAATTAAAAAGTACAGATAAAAAGAGTAACAAAAGTATATAAAACTGCAGCTTTAAGGATCCCTTAATAGCTTTAAAAAGAAGTAGAAAAGACTCCTTCTGGCTGTGAAGAACTCTAGTGGGATAGCCGTTACTCTTTAGTTAGGTACGAATTCAAGCTATTAGAAATTTTATGAGTAGGGGTAACCCGTATCGTACTCCTTTTGATAGAAAGAAGTTTAGTGATCTTTCAAGTTAAAAAGGAGTTCCTTGCTTATTATATTTACATTTGACACGGAGAATCGGGTTGGTGGATATTGGGATGCTCCCAAAGCATATAGACCTGTCCACTGAATTATTAGACCCCTAAGGTTAACTACAGTTATATTCGATAATTCGGGAGCTAATTGAAAATATATACCAGACAAAGAAAAAAATGAATAAAGAGGATTCTTCGTTTTGAAATCTTGTGAGAGTTCCCAGGATCTTCTAGCTTCAATTTTTGATACCCGGGTTATATTAAATATGGTAGATCAAATTCTTGATTATAGTGTAAAGCATGCTGTGTTCAGCTACTCTGTAACCTGTATAAATGAAATTGACTCTATCAGAATTTTTTTAGCTTGCAAGTACTCTTGTTAAGAAAAGGAAGTTAAAAGGTGTTGTAACATTTGAAATTAGATATAAATAGATATAAAGAAAAGAAAGTGAATACTGGGTTTTAAAAAGCATTGAATTCTCTTCATTTTCTTGACATTAAGTATCTAATATACAATATATAGTTTAATCTTGTTAGGTCCCCGGATAAACGAGAGATTACTCAAGCTTAACCAAAAATACCGGGTTTAAAAATATAAAATAAGAATCTCTTTGAAAACAAATTGCAGTCTGGATAAGCTTAATAAGAATGTAAAGTATGATAATTATGCACAGGAGGCTCTTAGATGTTAAGTTGAGTAGATCAAGTAACCTTTTTTTTCCAATCTTTGCTCAGCGAATCGAATCCCAATATATAATATAATTAGAATTTCAGTAGGTGTAGTTCAGAATCAGAAGAAGTCGAACTTTAACTTTCTGTTACATGCATCCAGTTTTTCTTCTCATCTATTATCATTATTATCCAAATTCCTAAGTCTGTTTCTAGAAATAAAGGAATTAAAAAAAAGAAGGAGTTTTCAAATTCTGTGTAAACTAGCTTTTAGGGCCTCTGCAGCTTTTAGATTATCTAATTTGTAAAGCTATGGAAAATCGAGTCAAGGAAAGAGAATTACTTTTAATTGGTCCAAGTAAGAAAAAGGTACCATTCACTCAGGGATACTTTATTGTTTAGTTACTGCTTTGATGTCCATGCTATAAGGTTTATTTTACAAGTATTCCTTTAAAAAAGACTGAGCACTTACCTGACAAAAGGGAATGCCCCGGGCTTCCTCTAAAAACTTCACTACGAGCTTGCTGTAATATAACAAAGGGATCCATTTTATATATAGTAGGCAATAATTGATCTCAGATTTGAAGCGTTTTTTAGTATAGCCCTTATCTTGAATTGGGATTCATCCACAAATTCCATTTATTTGAAGTTTTTTATTATACGGAATCCTAAATACAGCCTTTTCTCGATAGCTTTACAAAAGGGTTTGTAGTGGATCTCTTAGCTCCATATAATTATAATTGAGTGCTTAGTTTTTATGAATAAAGTATTCTTTCCCAGGTTAGTTACAACGTGAATTTGTCTTGTCTATCAATCAAAAAATCAGAGAAATGCTAAGAATATTCTATTTTTTTACTATCTTAAGAATTATTCCTTGTAAACCGGATATAAAGATATATTATATAGAGGGACTCTAGTATAACTAGATGGGAGCTTTTTTGTGCAAAGGGAAACTCTTTTCGTCTAAAAAAAGAGTGGTATATATAGGTTTCAATTAGCACTTTTATCAAAAAGGATATAACAAGCAATTCTTTTATAGAATAGGAGAGTTGTTTAACTATAAAATTTTATTAAGTTTACAGCTAATAAATGAGTTACGGAACTAGGATATTTAGCTTTTTAAACCCTTAAGAGTTACTTGAACCACTAACTTCTAATACTACCTTTTATCAACTTATAGAGCTATATAAGATAAATTCTAATCTATACTTCAAGGTTTTAACCTCGTTTCCTTTTTGAAGCGCCTAAAAAAAGGCTCTGAATATAGGGTTTACTGATAATTTTGTATATAAGTGTAATTAAAGAATTTGTAGAATTAATAAAAAGTTTGTTATATCAGTTGTTTATTAGGGGGCTTCTATATTAAAGGCCTTATAACTTACGGTAGCTCCTAGGTTTATAGTTATAGGAGTAATTTTATCCAAGACATAGACTCACTTTTAAAGCAATAAAGTATTGAAACAGGAGTTAAACTTAAATACGAGCCCATAATTTACTAAAATTAAAGATTGAGAGCAGGGGGCTCTAGCTCTATTTACGCAAAGAGGTTATGTCTCTCTTAAAGTTCTTTTTTTAAGGCCCCCTTGTTCTGTAAACTATTATATGCCATTAAACGGAGGATCTTATATGACATACATATAATTAATTTATAAGCTTTGGCAAAGGAGAATTTATTAGAAAAAGCACTCACTTCTTGAAATTAAGAAAACTTTACTTACCTCTAACCTACAATGAAACAAAACCTGTACAAAAGTTACTTGTTAAAAAAAATAACAGGATTAAAATGAATTCAGACGAATAGTAGCTGCTCGGAAATCTTAAACATTCCTAAAAGAGTCTCGTATAAGGCAGTAAGACAGACTGAAACTTCCCCCGGCCCCCTTTTTTGAGTCGCATTTGTTCTATACAAAATCTCGAGTATAGGTATCTGATAACCCCTCTTTATAGCACACTCTTAGATCAGAGTAAGTCCTCATTACGGGAAATAAAAGTAACAAAAACTTACAGACTTCTCGTATTTAATATTCAACAAGGTTGCCTAATCTAAAAGGTCTTAGGATAAATAGTAGAAAATCCGTGACTACTGAGCGTGCGTGAGACTCACTTTGCTACGGCTTCTTTACCGAATGGAATAAACGGGGTATCCTGCTTTAAGGAATTCTTCTGTAGTGTATATTAATAAATAAGGAAAACTTAGTACAGGACTTAGACTATTACATCTTTATAATCCTTAGTTTTCTTGCCAAAAAGGAGGAGTTTCTCTTAGTATCGCGCAGGAAATTCTTTTAATGATTAGAGTTCTTTTACTATGAATACTACTAAGTTAAAAAGAAATCCGGGGTAAGTTATCTAACTAATTTTGGTAAATTAAAGAGGAGTAATTCGGCATTTAATAAGGCTAAGAGCTCTCTAACTGGGAAAGTAAACCATGACTCCTAAAGAGTTAAAATAAGAGTTTATATAGATGACTTCTTATTCAGGCACGAGAAACTCTCTTATACTTTTCTTTCTGCAGTTCGGTTCTTTTATTAACAAGATTCGTTTTTTACATGTTTAGAATGAGGAGTTTCGGTGAGTTGGGTGTATAATTGAGTCTCATAAACGAGTTTTTACAGTAATTTCTATAAGAGGACTTAGGAGTAACTGGGAATCAAACCTCCAAATTATCAGGAGAGATGCATTAAAAATAAAGAGAGTCCTAAAGAGCAAAGTGAAGACTTTCAAGCTAGAATTGTAGAGTCCTTTTAGGAATACACTAAACCTTGATATAGGATATAATCTAATTATACCTTTTTAACCCCTGCTAAGAGATCTCGTGTGGGCAGAGCGTCATATTATGGTACGCAGGATAAAAAAAGCTCTATCTAATAAAATAAGTCTTTTTAATTTAGGAAAATAACTACCGTACTAATTATGTTAAATATAAGTACTGAGCTACTTACAAGGAAATTTTATTATAGTGTCTGCTTGATCCGGGTTTCCGTATGTGTTCCATTTCGTTAAAGGCACTTGAGTTTCTAACAGTGGTTGACAGTCCCTTATAAATAAAATAAGTATCGCGGAGTTTTTACAATTACGAGTTACGGAAAACAAAAGATACCTATGCACCAGATAAGTTTCTGTGTGTACTGGATTGTGCCTATGAAACCTTAAAATGTCGATATGCCTTAATTTGCTCACAAGCTATCTCATATGTATTCCTGACTAATAAACCTTAGAAAAGAAGTCAACCTGTTTCCTGTCTATAGTAATAACGCATTGAAAGTCTACTTCATTCCCAATATTCCATTCTTTAATACTCTTTTGACCTTAATATCACCACCAACTCGCAAATATTATCTAAGTAGGATTCTAATGATATCAACAACCAGAGAAGTCAATAAAAAGGATAGGATATACTCATTGTCTCTGAAGACACCCTTATTATTTATTATGGAGACAGACTACTTACTTTTGGGCGGATTTGCAGGGAATTCTTTACTTATTCATAGAAATTCTTTTAATTAGAGGCCCTTAAACCTATACTCATTAATTCTTGTCTGGAAAAGGGAGATTAACTAGACCCTGACTTAACTAGAAATCCTAGTACTATAACAATCCGAAGTGCAAATATACGAGGCCCTCCTTTTCTTTTGAAAGTCTCCCTGGATTAGTTTAAGGAATGTCGAGTCTTTCCTTAATTAAATAAAGCTATAATTATCTTAGATATTAGCAAATCCTTATAGTTATGCTATCTTGTTTCGGGAATACTATGAAAGACGAAAGGTAGTAATTAGTAAAGTACAAATGAAAAAACTCTAAGCCATCAAAATAGGAATTTCTAGACCTAGAGTCTAAAATACCTCAGTATTTAGCATATAATCTATAAAAGGATCTCTTTGATTCATTAGGGTTACTCTGCCAACACATAATTTGAGTATGGATTTAGGTTTAACCGCGCGAGTTTAAAAGAAATTCTTAGAAGCCCTTAAATAGGGATCCCTTTGAGACTTACAGAAATTGCCAAGAAGAGTTCCCTAGTTTTGAGAGAGTAATTTTAGAAAAAAAGTATCCATTATATTTCATTTTAACAAGGGTGTCCTTATACTTGATACTTAATCCCAAATGCAGTAATACACTTACATAAAAGTGTCTCGTGTTTCAACAGACCCCATCATCTAATAGACGAGACTAAAACCCATGGAGAAACCCTTTGCCGTAATAGTTATAATAAATCTACAGTAGATAGAATACAACTCCACAAGCATATCTTATAGAATGCGTTTCGACTTATATAAATCTACTTATAAGTAATAAGAATTCCGGTCATTTTATTTGTAATGACTAACCCAAAAGAAAAACTAACTCTATATTGCCTAGCATAAAAGCTAAAACTTGTTGGAATCCCTTGCCTTTAGGCCCCAAGGTAATCCATTACTCTTGGCTTTAAGGGGGAACTCCTGCGATTTACTAATCTTTATTAAGAGGTAGGCTCTTGGAAGTTAAGGGTTTTAAATTGAGACTCTTTCATAATAAGCACACCCTTATTAAGCAAGTCTTGCTTGAGAATAGAAGTAGGTATTCCCTTTACGGAACACATCATCTGTATCTATCGACAGGGGTGCTCAATCCCTATCCCTAGGCTTTCCAAGGCTTTGGGTTGTAGATGGTCTCTCTTTTGCTCTGACAGTCTTCTTCCCTTTGACTTCTCTTCTCAGATATTTCAGGAAAAGATAGACTCCAACCTAACCAGTGTAAGAACGGACACACTATCTTCACTTTGTCCAATAGTTTTTGTTTCTTCTACCGGGGCCAGAACTAATGGGGTACTGCGAGCTACTTTCTTCGATAAGTCCTATTCCTCTCAAGCAAGGTCGAGAGGGAGGGCTTTGCCTCAGATAGATAATCCAGATAGGAGTCGCTCATTAACTAGGATAGTTAATTTACGTTTTGTAAGAGTTTTAGAACAGGTATTTATTCTTCCCTGCTGCCTTAATATTCTTCTTATTTACTTAGTCTTTTATTAGAAAACAGTAAGATGCAGTCCTTTTACCAGAGTTCCTTTTGATATGGATTGCATAAAGGCTTCGTTTCTCAGTCCGGGAAGTCAGTTTATCCTTGTTTCTAGGTTTCTAGGGGTTTTTGAGCAAAGGGAAAGAGCAGTTTCAATATTTACGTAGTCAGAATTCCTTTTTATATATTAACTTTAAAAACGAGTTATGAGATCGTTTAAATAAACCCTAGGATTCTCGTGGCATGCCTTGAATTACAACCGCCAAAAACGGCAGGTTCAAGGCCGCTCCTATTATATCCAATACAAAGTTAGTATATTTATTGTGGAGTGAAAAGCGAGTTCTTGATTATATATTGTGATGACTAGGTATTTCTTTGAATATAGGTACCCTCTAAAATGACTAAGACAGAATTTGGAAAAGGATAGATAAGAACAAAAACAAGCCCCTGAAATATATCTTTCCGGATAAAGTAGTAATAATGAGTACTTTATATGAGTGGATTTCTATGATACTAATATCAAAAGTACCCCTAATTGTGCTGGATTTACTATACATCTTTGACATTAACTAGATTGCATTTCTTATAAGGAAGTCCTTTACTTGTAATTTGGTTTGAACGAATAAAAGAGATTCATTACTTAAACACATTTTTTTAAGTTTATAGTCAATTTCCTTTTTGAAGTCCTTGGCTTAGAGGCCCCTAAAGACAAAATTACATATGAGGTAGAGTCTCTAAGTTCAGTTAATTAATCGTTAGCACTTATTGGGTAATTAATGTATACATACTCTTTGTTTCTTTGTGTTCCTTATAGAATTAGTTTGGGAAGTAGAATGAGGATACCATTTAAACTAGACAAAGCATCGAAAAAATAGATAGAGTGCTTTATTTTTTCTAGGATTTAGTACTGCTTAATTACTGATAAAATACTACCGACTCTAGTTAGTATATAAAGAAGAGCAGAGGCATCAGGGCGGTTGTTCTTTTGTGTCTTTGTCTTTATAGAACCTTTTTTCTAGTACCTTGAATCCAAGCGATAAAGCACCCTACCCTGTTTTTCTTATCGTTGGGGTTTCTAAAGCATTTTAGACTTGTTTAACCGGTATAAGAGAACACTTACGTTTTACTAACTTTCCGTCAAAGTTGCTAGACAAAAGAATCGCTTAAATAAAAAACTTATACATTCAAATAAACGTACAAGGCTATTACTAATAAGGTAAAGCTGCAGTTGACCCAAACGCAAAGCACACCCCGCCGATGACCAAAGGTTTAAATCCCCTTTTCATAATATGAGAAAAACTTTGATTGACATAAACCCAACAAACCCTGGAAAAGTTCGATCTAGCTTTAAGAAAAAGTATGAATAGAACTCGTTAGGTTAAACGACAAGATGTATTCCGGTCGCAATGCTGTTTTTCGAAGGACTGTAATAACTAAGAGTTAGCTTGATTCAGGAACTAGGAGAAATTCTTTGTTGTTTCTTTCTATTATTTATAGATTCGTTTGCATTACTAACACAAAACTTGAATCACTCCACATTAGAAATTAATATACATATGAGATATATAGTATTTTATTCATTTTAGTCAGAACAGGAATCCGTGGAAAATCTATAAAGTACTTTTTGATCTATTAATAGAAAAGTATGGTTTACGCTTTTATTAAATAATTCGACAATAATTACAAATATCTGTCATTTAGATTTTAAATCTAGCTAGGTATTCTATTTAAAAACCGTAAAGTCTAGTGTTAAGAGAATAAGATCCGAAATTCTTTGTTTTTCCGTGAGGTTAAGACTCTATACAAAGATAGATTTCAGCAAACCCACCTACTTGTGTGATCCCTAAAAAAAGACTTTAAATAAGAGTTCTTGTATTCAGTCAACGCGAAGACTACGTTTATTAATTATTAAATTTATATTCTAACAACTTATATGTGCCCTACGTTTGTTCTAGGATAGCACTCGGTGGTATTTTATTTATCTGAGCAGCGGTGCCTTGTTCTAGCTAGCATAAACAAACTTTTGAAAACATCAAAAAAAGAAGTTGGTATCAATCATTAAGTTATTAGAGTCTTTTTTTCTACTTTAGTTTTATTTAACTATTAAACGATCGCGGTTATTCATTCTATATTAATACAGAAGAACTCCCCTTTCATGTCATGAGGCAAGAAAACTTAAGTATACTTGTAATCTAGTTATCATTCCAAGTTACGGGCTCTCGCACATCTCATTGGACTTACTTTATTACGGGTCTTCTTAAGTAGGGGCATCTTTTATCTGTATTTTTGTTTTATTTCTTATTCCCTATATTTGAGTACTCCGATTCAGATGAATCTGATTATTCTGTTTTTATCGAAACATACTTTTTGATATGCATAACAAAGTTTCATTTCAAATTTACTAAAGTGTGAATTATTATAAGCTTCGTACCCTACAAAAGTAACAAAGAATTCTTAAATTAAGAGAGCTCTTGCTATTTACCTAAATTAGCCCTGGGTTCAGCGGATTTTATATAACTCGTACAGCCAAATACCTATCTGTAAAAAAGGTAGGGTTTTATTAGGTGTATTCTAGTGTATCAAAGCCCTAAATTTCAGTAATAAATAAGCTTTTTCTAAGGAGAAAGAATAAGTCAGGTAATAACATAGATCAAACTCTAAGAATACCGGCGGTTCAAAACCCTGAGTTTTTTAGTAGTATCATCAGTTCACATTAGCGAGATATCTACTTAAAGTGCCAGAAAACTGGGAGCACTCCCTAAAAAGAAACTTGTAATTAAATAACATGGGTAGACTATTTACGATTAGTAATTTCTATTTCTAGTGACTTTAAAATCTTTGATAAAGAACAAAATATTATAATAAAAAATGTATAATTATTTAGGATATAAGTAATTCCGTTACTTTTTGTCTTTCTACGACTAAATCTCGAGTTTATAGGATCTTGCAGCGAGCTAAGTTAACAGGAGTTTTCGCCAGTCTATTTTGATTGAGCCAGAATCCTGAGTTAAAAAGTAGCTACAATTGCCCATAGATTTACTGTATACTTTATAGGGACAGCTGACGTACTTTAACTTAATAAAGTCTTTCTATATTCTATTCTTTGATTACTCTAATCCATAAAATTCTTAGGGTATTAAAGCATTACATTAGAAAAAGGGATTTGCCCAATGAATACTTTAATAAAGCATTTTAGGAAAGGCTGCATCCTGAAGTAGAAACCTATGCACGCGTAGGCTTTTAATCTTAATAAGTTGTGGAAAGCTTTTTGGTACTAATTTAAAAGGCTACTTATCTATGAAAAATAAGAGCAATCCGTTAAGTAAAAAGCTTGCGGGGTGTTGTTGTGTAGTTGAGCTTACTTTGTCTCAGTGTTGTTATCTACATGCTTTATTTGCTTTGAATTTTTTACTTTTACTGTAATAGAATTGACAAACTCTTAAAGCTATAATACTTGACTTTTCTTGTGAGAGAGGGTCTCTTGGAAAAACCCCTAAGCTTATAATAATATAATACGGATCTTTATTTCTAAATAGGGACCCCTTACCTACTATTCCTTTTACAAAACAACCTAGGTATCTAAGTTATTTAAAAACAAAGATTGTGGATCTTCTTCTTTACTTTTGGCATATTCCAAGGTTTTAAATAAATTACTTAAATAAGGTTCATTAAATAGCAACTGAGCTTTGCCTTCTATTTTAATATAATTTAGGTTTAAGAGCAAAGTACTTTTAGTTTACTAAACGCAAATACCTTAACGACTACTTGGTAGTTGCGCTTAGGGAGTTCCTATTTTGAAACCCAATATTTGAATAAAGCTTACTACAACACAAGAAGTTGAATAAGATACTTGATTATCTCAGGAGAAACTTTTACTAATTCTTACATTTACTCCCCTAATTTTAAGGGTACAACGCAGAAAGTTTACAGTATCCCAATAATGAGTGCTAACTTCTACCATAGATTCCTCTGTTATAACCTACTAGAATCTCAAATAGAACAAAACTTTCTAAAGAATCTCCCGTACCTCTTCCGCGACTCAGGCCTAATGTTTATCTGGCTGACCTATGTTGTTTTTCCTATTGATTTGGACTTATTGCTTAACAAACCCCTTTGCCCTTGAGTTCCTTGCGATTTCTACTACCTTTAAAGCCTGGATTAGAAAAAAACAAGTTCAGTTCTACATATGTCCTTACCGTAACCTTTAGCTTTATATATAAAGAATCCTTCTCATAAGTATCGAAAGCGCTAATGCTTCTTGTTCTGGAGCTATAATGAAGTCTAAAAACGAGTAGGTTTTCTTTCGTACAAGTTAACTAAAGACTAAAATATGACTGGAATACTTAGTTATAGCATTCCTTCCTCTTCAAAAAGCGATCCCTTATATTCCTGTTATGTAATTCTTATACTTGAGAATTCTCTATTATAGAGCATTATAGCCCTTTATTTCAATTTCGAAACATACGCTACTAGGCCGTCGTCTATAGATAGTGAGGTACGTTTAATTAGTAGGTCTCGGTTATTAAAAAAAAGATATGGTATGCGTTGGAGTAAAGTCAAGGGAGTTGGTAAAGCACCCGCTTTTGCGCTGGTATAATAAGGGTTCGAATCCTGTTACTATGCAGCAAATTCCATTCTTAATTTAACAATAACATTAAACACTGAGTCATGGATCCAACTAAATATTTGATTAGTGTCAAAAAGAATACAAGAATTTTTTAGGGCTTGTACGTATAGCACAAGTTTCTTCCTAAAGAGGTAAAAGGGAGTACTGCAATACACTTATTAAGCTTTATTCTTATCCTTATTTATACATGAGCTCCTCATATTTTTCTATGAACGGTTACCTTTTCTAAAGAAAGATAACTAAAGATAAGTATATTTAGGAGTTACTAGGTTTGTTGTTTTATATACCCAGAAATAATGTCAATTTGAGTCATTCAGAAAAATTGTAGCATTTTCATGGATATTTCATCGTTAGTGATTTTATACTTAGTTTTATACTATAGGTCCTCTATGGGTCTTCTAAAAAATAGACTTCTATTTGTATTTGAGAAATGTTAAATTATACAAAAGATATAAAAGAAGGGGCTCCTCAAAACCATTAGCATAATAAAACGAATCCCCCCCGACTCAATTTTTAATGAATTTAAATGCATTACTATTAGAACTACTAATCCAAGAGTTTGATTAAAAGCCTATAAGCTGCAACTAACTAAAACCCTTTGCTCTATACCTTTTTAATTGTCAAGTCGGGGTTTTTCTGATAACATGAAATAAAAAGCTTATCAATTTAGGAATTCTTAGAACACTACTTTTTCGTTCGGTATTAGAACAAGGTTCCTTAATGTTGCTCTCTAATTTTGGAGTCTTTAGTTCCAGGGAATTCTATATTATTTACGCTTTACTGAACACAAAAATTTGTAACACTTTCCACGACTTTTTTACAAGGCATTATTGCTATAGAGTTTTGTACCTAACTTAGCTTTGGCTCCAAGAAAACTTGTTAAAGGTAATCCTAAATAGGAACTCGCTTACTTAAATAGGTATACTACTTTCCGCAATTCACACACGGGTATACTGCATCTTTGAGATTCTTTTCATTTAACAACGAATGGCACGTACCTCAATTTAATAGAATTACGCTGCTAATCCAGTCTAGAACTAAAACACTTTGTGCAAACTAACGACTTTTACTCTATATTTGGTAGTACTTTTGTACTACCAAATATAGAGTAAAAGTCTTTTTAGTTTTAGAGAGAGACTAGAAGGACCTATTAGGTTTCAAGTCAAAAAGCTCAGGGTTAAATATATTGTAGCAAGCAGAAAAGAGAAGGAATTAGAAAACATAAAGTGGTTCTTTAACTTAGTTCAGAGAGCAATAAAAGTCTTAGTATTAGTCAATTCTGGCAATAGAAAATATAGGTTTTTACATTACCGTAGTTGGTATATACAGGCTGGATAAATTCATTTCTTAAAGTGATAGGGGTGGAGTTACAGCAAGAATTTTAAATCTTGTGCTTGTAAAATAAATATAGAGTCAAGTCTTAAATGAATAATTAAGGGATTTTTTTCCTAGGAATTTAAGTAATAAATACAAATTTTCATTTGGGTAAGGGTGTCCTAATTTATAAACCCAGGTAGGGCTTTGGTCTACAAATTCTTTATAAGTATAGTAATACAAGGAATTATAAAAGGCATTTGTCATGGAGGTTCCTCTCCTTTTGTTTTGGAGCAAACAGCAAGTATAAGGGGGTCCTGCTTTTGTATTCTAAAATTTAGGAGATCCATACAAGGGAAGTCTTTTGGCTCGGCAGGGGCTTCTGGGAATAAAGGAATTTTGTTAAAAAAATGTAAGAAGTATATAAAATAATTAGGGGTAGAGAAAGCGAGTCAGTAAGCAAAGTAGGGAATTTCCCTATAAAAAATAGAAGGATTTTCCTTAGTTCTTAGTTAGTTATAGAGGCTTTTGGTTTCTAGAGAGAGCTGGGGAGATTGGTTTAATTCTAAGTCTTAGGGTTGTTATGAGATTAGAACCTACGTAGCTAATGTATTCCGTATTCTGGTTAAAGGTGTTTAGGACTAAATAATAAAGTAAGGTAGGGCTGGTTGCTTTTATGTTTCAAAGACAAAGGGTTTTTCAAGTTCCACTAACGAGGCATTATGAAGAGGAAAGGGAAACAAGATACAGGTTTAGTTGCTAAGAACTTTTAGAGGGCAGTAGGCATAGGATACAGAATTCAGGTCTAGGTATCAAGAAACGAGTTATGAATAAAAAAGTAAGTCTAGATGATGGTAGGTTACTTTTGTGTTACTTTATTGTTTCTTAGTTTTCAATTCAAAATAATGATAAAAACGAGGAGTTTCGTAGATTATATCTTAGTTAGAAAGTTTTCCTTTAGTCGACTTTACCCCTATTAGTTAGACTTTTAAACTTACAGTGTAGGAGCTCCTTGATAAAGAAAAGCTTCATAAAATTCGAAATACAAATTGTAAGTTACCGGTACAGAACTGCATTGAGGGGGGGCTCTTCCGGATCCTATATCCAAGGATTCAAGTCCCTTTTATTTAGTAAAAGTATTGAGGACTTCTACTTCTTACTATAGAGCTGCACTGAAACTCCAAATTCCTTTAACGTAGTTAGTTCCCTCTAAGTCCCACGATACTAAACTAAGGCGGCTTTTCTTACAAGACTCTTTAAGCTACTGGGTGCTTTTAGTGAGTCTTCTAGTTTATAGAAAAAGCCTGCTTCTATCAGGAGTCTTACTTGGATCTTTATAATCTTGAGTTCTACTTACTAGGCTATTTTCAAGTATTCCTTAAACCAAAACTTTAACTTTTCTCGGGACAATAAAAAAATTATTTACAAATTCTAAAACCAGAAACTTGATAATAGAATTACAAAACTTAACTTACTTTGACTCTGGGGCAGCGTTAAATAATACCAAAACTTTCAAAATGTAAAGTAAAGGAAATAAAGAAAAAACGGGTAATTGAAACCTTGGTCTAGGACTTTCCCTAACAGGTTAACAAAACCAATCAAAGGAACAAGAATAAAGGACTTCCTAATCCTAGGAAGAGCTCCGAAAATGTTTACAATTTCCTGAATCCTGAAATGGGAACATTCGAAAAAGATTCCCTAAATTACCAACCTCTTGGACCGAAAAACTAAAGACTTTTATTTACTGTGACACTTTACAAATTTCATTAACTTACTAAGACTCCGACTATAGAAAAACTCCTAAAACTCTAGTAATACTTAGCCTGAATTCCTTGAAAGCCCCTCACTTTAGAAAGATTAGGATATACTCTAGCGCTCCTAGGGCGTGCCTTCTTTTTTGACTACTAAAAACGTGCTTTTAAGAACTAAGAAAATTTATAATTATAATACTTTAAAATTCGACTTAGAGTACTCTCCATTTCCTATTAAGTGCGTGTTTTTTCATTAAAAAGTAACCAGATTTGTTCCTTTTTATTTGAAAATAGAAATTTTAGTAAACCTGGATATACAGTGTTAATTTAACAAGGGAGACTTAATTCTCGGCGTATAGGCTTCAAAAGTATACAATATGCTAGAACTGTTTTCGACCTTCTATCTTTACAACACTTAGAAAGACTCCCGGGTTAAGCCAAGTAACTATATCCTATTAGTACGGGGCCGCTCCTACCAAATTATACTGGAAAAGGGAATTTCTACAATTTGGGTTTTAAACCAGGTAAGAGTCGTCCTATATCTCATTTTTATACTATTTATAGCTTCTTATTAATCTAATTCTAAGATATTCTGACGCTGTATCATAACATTCTTTGACAAAGCAAAATCAGCCAAAAGCTGTTAGTAAATATCACTTGAACTACGAGTATTATCTATTATCATAGGGTCCTTTACTTTGTTGTAATGTTCGTTTTAATCTTTACCTAGTTATGCGGGACTTTAAAGGAGTTTCTTGTAAAACGTCTTTAAGCTTAAAAAGTCGGTGAATCAACAAACAAATAGAAGCTTCTAGCCCCTAGCCCAGAGTTGACTCGCGCACAAAAAGAGGTTTTGGTCAAGGTTTTCCATTCATAGAAGAAATCGGCTTTTAGCGTGAAGGTCATTGGTTGGTGAAAGCTAGGGGTCCTGCCAATTGTAAGAAGAAGTCTCTTAAGCGAACCCACTGAAAAAATGGGAGAATGTTGCACTAAGCTAATTATGTGATGAAGTCTAGGTGGGTAGATCGAATAAAAGCTTCAGAAAGATTTTGAACTAAATAAGTCTAGAGTTCCAGAATTCCTTGCTAAATTTTGTTGTAAATAGGGCCCGTTTTTCTGTGGGCTAGGCGTATATAGGTCGGGCATATAAAAAGCATACCGCTATAGGATTAACCCTGGTCATGGTTCCTGGGATTCAGTGCACTTGGCTCTCAAAACTGTTAGGAGCATTCGACCAATCGCATTAAATGTGAGTTTCAGATCAATATTTTTGAGTGATTTCCATACTTATGCGCTTATCTATCAAGTTTGTCAGCTTATGAACTCAGGGTCTGTACGGTTTGAACCAACGGCATTTAATAAGTAGTTCTTGTGCTCTACCACCTAGATTCGACGGAAATACAGAATACTGAAGTGTAAATAATACATCGAAAATCTGTATAGTTCTTTAAAGTATTCTATGTAAGTGATTCTTTGCCTTTTTTACTAGAATATGAGGCATATATCAACCTCTTTAAAAGTTTCAATAGGCAATAGCTCTAGTACTTTACAAAATTCAACTAGTTAAACTTATAAAGTTGTATTTTTTTTTGTCCTTTTTATTCGCAGTAGAAACTTCACTTAAATTAAATAGGCGTCTTATATGACATTATGACACTTTTATACATATACAATAGCTTTTTTTGATATATGAGGGGCTTTGCACTTGAACCTACAATTGTGATTATGAAACTTCTCAGTTTACCCTCAGTTAATAACTATCTTCTGCTCGCTTTGTATTCAGTACAAGAGCGGTTGTCTTTTTTGACTAATTGGAATTGACGATAAGGGGTACAGAATGCTTTTAATAAAAAAGTAGTTACTAGGCGTAAGTACGTACTGCAACTTTTAGAATATGCTTAATTTTATATTACATTGTATACCCACGTCTCCAATAAACGAGAAAGAACAGATATCCAGTACAATATATAAGCACCTAACCTGGATAAAAATAATAGACAAAAGCTTCCTGAGAATATTTCCCAATAACCAAGAATATAGAGTGCTTTTCTAATTCCGTGCGTTTTTGACAACAAGATATACTAACCACATATAAAGCATTCAACAAAAAGCAGGATGTATGTTAATCTTATAACTATAAGGTGCTCTAGGCATACTTGTGAAATAAGTTTAGTTAAAGAGGGGTTAGAACCTGATCATTAACCAATCTTGCAATTCCCCCTTAAAAGAATGGCAGACCTTGGAACGTTAAAAGGGTCTTATATGTGTCTTATAACAAACAGGTTAATTGGTAATTTAGATCATCATAGTTGAAAAAACCGAAGGTTCACAGAATAGATTGGGCAATAAACTAAGGCTTTTTTTCTAGTAGTTTCCCTTAAATTTGATTTAACAAAGAAGTCAATCATTTTTTATAGAATAAGGCCCTCTTTTACGTCTAGAGCAGGCTCTTATTTAGATCCGTAGGCAACAACCTGAAAAATAGAAAGAATTCCTGGATTATTCAAATGAATAAATTAATGGGTTACTTACTTTCCTTTGTACTTCTAGTTTGTCTCTAAACATTGGCCACTGTTATTTTGTAAGGATCCGCTTTGCTACTATTAGACTTTTTCTTTATTTTAACTTCTTATTCCCAAGCTTATAGGCTATCCTTTTTGAATTCTATAAAAGAGTGTCATTTCATTAGTTTGAATCGATTAGCAAGGGGCGCTCTTTTGGTAACACGCTTGTTATTAAATTATGAGTTAGAAACCCACTGAAATTTATGAGGTCTATTGTACTTTTTGGAATCCCCTTATTTCTCCTTTCCCTTTAGATTGAAATAGGAAAGAATTCATGAATACTTTAGGGTTCGTAGATCAAAAAGTAATTGGATGGGTCTCCTTTAATTAAATAGGGGACAGGCTCGTTTATTATAATAATTTTATACATCTAGTTCTACTGACAAACGGGGTGTCCAGAAAAGACTCTTATAAACCCTAGTAAGCTTCGAGTTTCTATATCTCCAAAGACCTCTCTAGGCGCTGCTTAACAATAATAAAAAAGAAAAGGCGACTGTCTCTCATAAAATATGTAACTTAAGTGTCTGACAAAAAAACAAGATGTACGTTGTAGCTTTTATATGGCCCGATTAAGCGGAGACTCTGGAGGAAGTATCCCGTCTTAACTCATGAATTAGGTTTTGGTGTATTGGATAGCATCTTATTGCAGTTTCAAACTCTATAACTTACTAGAGATTGCCTTGATTTATCAGAGGTTCCTGTTGTGAGAATAAAGAAAGAAGAGGTCTTGTATTTAGGAGTCCATAAGAGAAGTCATTAAAAAGTAAGACTTAACCCTAACTAGAAACAAGGGAATAAGTTCTAAAGAAATATCTGAGGCTCTCTTGTGATAGTAGTGAGTAATCCAAAATATTCATAACGTATAATTAATAGGTTCTTGAGATATGTACTTAATTAATGGGAATTTTCTAATATAAGTTTTGGGGTCAATTCACAGGAGCGGCGTTAAGGTGTTCTATTTCCTGCCTATTATTAAAGTCTTTTTTACTAGGGGAAAGAAATCCATTTATAGTATTAGAGTTCCTTTACCTATTAGAAGAGATAGATATGTTGTTTAGGTAGTAGTAATCCCATAATATGGTACTTAAGGAAAGGGTAGCTTTTTGACTTTAAACTTACAACGGGGTACACGCTTAGTGTTTTGACAAATTGTATAGTAGATAAATCCGTTTATATGGTATGGTAGAGTATAAAAACATGAAAAACATAAGTAAGTCTTTTTGATGATATCTAAGAAATAGGAATAGGTAAAACCTTGATACGAGTCGAGTTAGAAATATAATGAAAATCCGTTTTAGAATTTAGAATAGGGGGTCTAAAAAACAATAATGCGTCGATACAAAAGCCTTTTAAAGGCCCTTTCGTTTCTTAAATATAGTTGGCCTGGTAAATTGTTTAACAGGAAAGGAGATTCTTTAGATTCTTAAATTGGTTAAGAATAACTTCAGGAGTGTGAAAGCTAAATAAAAATTTTTGGGATCAATACTATGATTTCGAGATAAGTATAAATATTAAAAAAAGTATATCCAGAGTTCCTCTATTAAGTAAGTATCTTGCTTTCGAGTAGTTAAGTTTTTTAAATTAGGTATAGTTTTACTTATATTTTTGTGCGGAATGGTTTTGTATTGGTGCTGTACTATTGTATGGGGGAATCCTTAGCGCATTTATTATTATATATTTACCGGTTTCCCATGTACCAATTCCCTTTATAACGTATTTGGACTTACCCTGGAATAAGGTATAGCTCCTTACATTACACAAGGAGAACTTACTGACGAATAAGGTAGAACGTAAATCTTGATAATTCATATAGGCCTACCCTACTTTAGCTTACATACAATTAAGCAATAAAAATTTTAGGGGTCCCTTGCCAAACTCCTAACTTCAAGTTTTTACAACCCCTTTAGCTGAGACAATACTAATTAGGTATAAGTTTCTGATAGATAAGTAGAAAAAGAGTTTCATATTGATAAGGATAAGTACCTATATTAAAAGAGTTTCTTACTCCCCCGTTTCTTACTTTAAAGAGCTAGACCCACGTAGATGCCATTGACTCAAAGAGAGTCTTATTCAGATACCACACTTAAGTTATGTCCTGAAAATGTATATCTTGGTGTTCTTAGACTTGTTTTTAGGTAAAAAGAAATCCGTTAATTACAAATAATAGAAAGGTGCTTATACACTAGTTGTATAATATAGTATGACAATAGCTTAGATGCCTGAGTCCCTTTCGAGAAAAATGGAAATCCATTAAAAGAATTAGGTCTTATAAGAAACCCCTTATATTATAGTAGTAACAAGATATAGAAAACCCTGATAATGATCTCTAAGGCATGCCCAAGGAATTCCGGTAGAGTAGCAAATAGGACTCCTTTTTAAAAAAGAAATATTTAAACTCGCCTTTGGCTTGTGTTTCAAAATTATCTGTTCGAATTTATTCAATATAAAAGAAATAAGGATGCTATAAAGAAATTTTTAGAGTATAACGTGTTCTAGAGGAGCTGGGTAGCTTCCATAAGTAAAAACTTTGTGTAGAATCTAAAAGGGGTTAGTTAGTGTTTAACAGCATTATTCCCAAGGTTCAGCCTATAGAGCCTGCTTGAGGCCTTAAAAAACCCTTAAGATATCGAACTAATATATTTGTGGAAGGGTATCCTTATTGAAAATATTCATAAAATAACGCCAAATTCAATTAAATCTTTCAAATAGGCATACTCTTTTTTTTTAAGAAAGGAAGTTTCTTAAGTTATTGTATAAAGCAGTCTTAGGAATTTTAAGACATAGGCCAAGTATTTTGTTTTATATTATAACGAGCCTTTTAAAACTTCAATTTCTGGATTGCTAAAGAGTAAAAGTACAGTTGAAATTATACGTTCTCCTATGACCTAAGAGTTTAAAAGTTTGGATCTTTTCATAAATAAAGGTTATAAGAGGACTCCGTAGGATGTTAGTCCAGTATCTTATACTAGTTAGTGCGTGTGGCCTTGCCTTAAAAACTTTCCTTAATACAGCTCGGGGAAAATCTTAGTAATACAAAATTTCAAGACTAAAGGTCAAGAACTTCTTTATAGAACTAAAAAAAGAAGAGTAATCTAAAACTAGGGTACATAAAGCGTAACACTTAATTATAAGGATAAAAAAGATTACGTAATTGATCAAGCCACGGGCTATGCGCTTATTTGAAAAGCATATAAATCAAAGGAAATACATAATTAAAAACTAAGTTTCTCCGCTCTGTCAAGTAAATTTCTTCCATGATATAAGGACTCATCCCAGTTTTATACTCTGATTATGCAAGTATAGATAAATTAAATAAAAGGAGTAATCTGGTGTATAATACTCAATTTGGGGCGTAGAGTTCTCTAGTATTATAGTTTCTATGCAAATATATAGGAAGCGCAATAACTTGGGTTAATAATAACTCTAATAAGGGTATTCTTCTCCGTTTACTGTGTAGATTTACATTATCAAGTAGAAGTCGAAGCAATGAAGGGGTCTTTAGATTACTTCACCTAAAAAGAGGTAAGCCAGATCCGAATAATATTAATATAAAGCTTCTAAGAGGGTCTTTTTCACAACCTTCTGTATCCGAGGGTATTGAATCTAGAAATCGGAATGTAAATATAAAAGAGCCATAGAAGAGGCCCTACCAAATACAAAATAATTTTTATATTTTATATAGAGTTTTTATCAAAAAGGACTCAAATTGAGTCATTTTGGAGGTATCAACCTTAACTAGAGGCGTAAAATGCTTTTATCTAACTCTTAGTCTTCTCTTTTCAACTGCGTATAATTTCTCACATCACATAGAGAGGTAAAGATTATATTGCTGCAATAAGGGGAATTTCTAAATTTATAGAAGGAGTTCCTATCAGGTTAACACTGCTATTATTTAGCAACTTATTTTAGGATCCAGTAAAAACTAACTTAACTTTCTGAATTGGGTTGCAGGGTTTTTGTTAATTTCCTTGGTCAAACTTCTTTACTTAGTTGTAACTTTATTAAGGGACAAGCCTCTATCGGTTTTGCATTGTGAGTTTGTTCCTTCTTATATGAATAAGTTATAGACTACATTTCAAGAGCTTCTATGCGTCTTTACTAACATCGAGAAATCAAAAAGGGTTGAGGGTATATAAGATTGGCCCAGATCGAGCCAAGCAGCTGGCATGATATAGAAGAAAAGAACCTAATTAGCTTACAATACGCACATGAATCAACTATCAATATAAGGACTAATCTCTGTCAGTCGAAAGACTATCTACTTATTAAAAGTTACCTCTATTATAGCAGGAAATTGGTTAGAGTATGCTTAAATAGCTTGCCAAGGGTTTTCCTACTTACTCTACTCCCTATATAATTTGAATACAGAAAATATTGCACTTTTTATTAACAGTAGCTTTTTATCCTGCAAGATATCGGAATAATATAACTAAATGAGTGCAAAATAAAGACTTAGACTTTAAAATATACTCCTTAAAAAAGCCCTGACATAAGCTTAAGTGTCTTCTAAAAAAGCAAGGTAAATACGTTCCTTTTTGCAGTATTTTACCCAAGATTTTGAACTCTGTCTTAACCTATTAGAATTTCTTAGGTTATATTCCTTAGTAGAGAAATAGAGGAGCACTTCATAAGAAAGGAATCTTTCAATTATATTACAACAGCTTCGTGTATGAAACTCTATTTTCTATCGTTTTTACTTACTACTTACTTCTATTAAGAAATTGAGGGACTCCTATGTACTGAAACCAAAGTATAGTATATTCCCATTTTTACACTATTTAAGATAATTTTGGTCTATAAATAGCGCTTTAGCTACCTATTTCTTAAGTCTTGAATTTCGGAGACTCATATTTTGCCTTATTTTATTTAATTCTCTTAAATTCTTATATTTTATAAATAGACTTGGATTCTATATAATAGAGTTCTTGCAGTCAACGGGAACCTAGGAAAAAAGAAAAAGCAGACTTTTCTTTTTATACTAAAGCGAGCGCATAAGTAATTATTCTATCTGAAAAAAACGGATAGGAGTCTGTATAAATTACGCCAATAGTAAAGAAACCGGGATATAAGTACTCTTTTTTAGTTAAAACATACGAAGCAAGATTTTTCTCTTAATAAGCTAAGCTTTCTAGGCTAGCCTGTATCTGATTATATTATTAATGCGCAAGAGTCTAAAAAGCCAATATCATTATAATATTTTTTTATCTTAAACAAAGTTTATACATACAGAAGTACTGATGTAGACTGCATTCTCCATTATCTTGGATTTACCTAATAATACTCCCAGATTCCACGAAACTACTATTATCTATTAGAAATTTTAGTTTTGAATTCCGGTGAGTATAATAATTCCTTTTAAAGAAATTTAGAGTTACTCTAGTTTTGCCTACTAAGATTTGGGAAATTCCATTATATTTAGATATTAAGCCCCGCTCTTACCTATTATAATTTTACTGAATTATATATTTCCACATTAACTAATGGATCAGAACCCTTACCAGAGTTAGTTCCTTTTTTATAGTACCCACGTAGAAAACTCTCTTTTGAGAACTTATACATGATTACGTATATAATAATATGTATTTTTAAATATATTATAGAACTCCGTCTCTATTGACTTACCTTATAGAGAGTTTTTCATAGATATTGGGTTAAATATTAATCTACTGCTAGGTTCCTTATCTTCACTTTTACTCATTATGAAACACGCGAGCTGTGATTAAGGGAAAGCCTGCGTATAAATATAAAAGAGGATGCCTCATACTTCGTCCTTTACTGAAAATACTCCGATCTTAGGCTATATCAACCGAAGCAAGTTTCTTAAAGCCAGTGTAAAGAGCCTATTATCCTTAAAAATAGAATTAAGAAATAATTCTGCAAAAACAAACTTCTTATGATTTCTAAATAATAATCTAGTACCTGTAGCGACAAGGAATGCCTCTTAGAAGGTAATTTCTTTTTGCCTTTGGTATGTTGTAAAATTATGAATGCGAAACTCCAAAAAACTAAAGGGAAATCTAGGGAAATACTAACAATTTTGAGTACTCGCCTCAGTCGAATAAAGACTTAAATGAATAAGCTTTTATGCTTTATTACGTGCAACCCCTTTTTTAAATTAGTAGAAGTTCCTTATTTACTTACATTTTCGGACTTATTAAGAAACTATATTTAGCAATAAAAATTGCTAACTAAAGAATAAAGTACTTCAGGACTTGTCCGGGGTTTAGAGGCAATCTCCTTTATCAACTGTGTTATAATATATTTTCATAATGTTACTTGGGTTTACTCGAAAATTACACTCCGATTAGGACATATCATATAAAGGATAACCTTAGAAATAATAAGCTCACAACAAGTACTCTCCGCTTACTCTTTATCTGGGGGAACAAAACCTTTGAATTAGCACCCTAACTGTTGTTCAAATCAATTGACTTTAAAGAGGCGGTTCCAAACATTGGACAACTCTCCTTTTATTACAAAAGTAACTCCCGAAAGTTGTAATGCTAGACGAGGCTTTGATCAAATTTACTTAATTTAACATGGGCTAAGCACAGTCTAATGCGCGCTTAATACTAACTAAACTAGTATTTTAGAGGTCATACTCAGATGGAGAAATAAAGAGGAATAAAACTATAAGCTAATTGGGCAGTAATACTACTAAATTACTAGGAGAAGTGCCGACTTTACCACAAGGGTGTAAACATGACAGTAAAAGATCTCAAAGAATCCTCGTATGGAGTTCTAACTTTTTAGTCTTCAATTCCTTTAAAGGGGCTATCATCGCTTTTGCTAGCTTAAACGTTGTCCAGCTTCTGACTAAGAGGCAAACTGCTTGGAGTGGAGAGTTTTATAGGATACTTTACGAGATGTGCTTATATTCTTAGTATTAAGTGAAAGGATAAGAGTAAATCTTGAGTTATTAATACTTTTTTTTCTAAAAATGATTTTAGTTTCCAGTCACGAAAAAGGCCCCTATGACTTACTTTTATTCTTTTGGATCCTTTTTTCAAACACTGTTATTGTCTAGAAATTTATTTACCCAGCGAAACATTAAATAGATAGTAAGGAGCCCCTAAAGGTTAGACTTTTAAATATATATCTGAGCATAATTCAATTTAGTATAATATATTCTATGTATGCTAAGGGGCGCGGGAAAAAGAGTAACTTTATTAAAATATAACCCAAAATTGAATATTTAGCACTAAATTGTACCGCCTAGAGAAAGAGATCCTTATCTTTGTTTTACTCTAGTACAGCTAAGACAAGAACCTTAGCAACGGGTCTTTTTTAACTTTCTGAATATAGTTTATTCTGAAAATGTACTTTTCTAACTAGCGAAGTTGAAGAGAGCTATGAGTACGCTCCAACGAGTACCTAAAAACCTGAAACTTTGTTGTCTTTTGATGCGCTTTTTTTGAGAGGAACCTTGCGTATAAAAGAGTCTTTTCTATACATCAAGTAATCCTACTGCCTTTCGATAAAAAAGAATTCTAGTTAGCAAGTTAAATACTTATTAAACACTTAACTGATATAAAATTATAGTTATTGAAAGTAAAGACTTTGCTCTGTCCAATTAACGAAAATCTTTTTCTCAAAATATAAGGTTGGCCAGGGATTCCGTAACTTATGTACGTGATAAGCGATACCCTATACTTGTTCACTTCAAAGGAATTACCAGAGTTCCTATAGTATAGGACGGATCTTTATATCTTTTCTCATATTGACTTTTAACTGGGTAATAGCAATTATCTTGATACCTTCCTATGTCTCCTAACTCAAAAGCTTTTAGAAGCTGACAACTCATTTATAGCTTATTTAAATCACTTAAGTAATAATAGATTATATTATAGGAATCAAATTGCTGATTTCCCCTTTTTTCAGTTATTTACCTTATACAAAAATCCATTTGGTAAAGCAACGTGGCCTCTTATCTCAAAAGCATTGGTTCAAACCGAATACCCTTAGCTCGTAAGCGGACAAATCTAGTGTAGCTCTGGAGATCCTGTTCTTTTGACATTGTAGATTCGAGTTCTTTGACACTGGGGATCAAATTTCACAACAGGTTTCTTGCTACTTTTTGGCACTTTTCAGGACCGAACCCTAAGGTTAATACTCAGTTTTCTATCTCATTTCTCAAAATTACTGAAAGAGATGGCACCTAGTCGATGTAATATGGACTAGTATAGAAATAAGAAACCAGATTCTAGAAGGGAATCTAGCGAGACCTTCTTTTTAGGTCAATAAAACTCAACTAAAGGGCATAAAAACTTACTATTATACTTTAGAAGAAGACTATTCAATTGACTACAGCAATAGAGTCAAATTAACTTATAAAAAGGACATCCATTCGTAGTGAGATCCTACTAGTACTAGTTGCAATTACCGGTTTATGTTTAGTATTCAAAAAGGTTTTAACAAGAGGAAATACCCCTTAGTAGTTTACTAGCTATTGAGCCAACTGGGTTTCCTTTTTTTTTCAAACTAAGGGACCAAAATTTCTTAGCGAAGAATCTTTGTGATATAAAATGGAACCCATAAAAAATTGTTACTCAAGTCAAAAGCACAATACGAATATAAGGATAAATAAGGGCTTCCATAGCTACTCGAAAGTACGGGAAATTTCTAAGATTTAAAAAGCGGTTAGAATTCTCCTGAATTTTTATTACTTTAATATTACTATGGGCTCAGCCCTATTAACTAAGTTTAGTTAAGAGCTCTTTTTAATCTTAACTTAGAAAGTTGGTGTATCGAATAAAAAGGAACCCTAAAAGAAAATAAGGACTCTCTGAATTCCGGGTATAATTGTGACTAAATAAGGAGTAGGTCCAAAGCTTACCAAGTTACTTCATTTTTGGGGGGGACAGTCCTTGTATCCAATCCTATCTTACTTATCTCTTTAAGGACTTCTTACCTAAGCACCAAGGAATTTCGCTGTATGAATCGCCTAATAGATTTGTTTTTGTTCTCATCTATTATTAATTACTTAATTAAGAATGCAACTCTATTTGAACCCTATCTATTTAATAATTGCACAAGGATTCTAGAAGTTTATTAAACCAAACGTGTTTCCTATATAACATAACAGCAGTTTTTAATACAATCCTTTATAATTTTTCTATTTTTG